>JAVKPL010016314.1:0-139863 GCA_032173675.1 Gastrolobium villosum | reverse complement strand
TTAAAGCTTGGATTTGTGAATATTTGTGAATATTTTTTATTTCATTTTTTTTATTTATTTTATTTAATTTTTAATTTTTTTCTGATTTTTTTTATTCTTGTTAAAAAGGTGCTACTGATCTTTTTCTGAGTCGTATGCGAGTTAAAATTGTAGAATTTCCATTTGATTCTGAGATCACAAGGACTGAAAAGAGAAACAGGAAACTCTGCCTGAAGAATCACAAATCATGGCCTCAAACAATGTTGCAGACAATCCATACATGGATACTATTCTGACTCCATCTTTTAATATGCCTAACTCAAGCATTGTTCAACCTGATATTGGTAACAATAATTGGCAGCTTAAGTCTTCCAATATTCAATTGGTGGAGAGAGCTCAGTTTGGTGGAGAGGCTGATGAGGACCCTCACAGGTTCATTGACAGATTTCTGATGATCTGTGACTCCACTAAACACCCCCAGGTGTCCAATGATGCAGTCAGGCTGAGACTGTTTCCCTTTGCTCTAAAGGGGAAGGCTTTGAATTGGTTGGAAAGGCAACCAGCAAGAAGTATTCCATCATGGGAGAGTCTCTCAAATAAATTCTTTGCTGAGTTCTTTTCCATGGAGAGGTTTAACCAGATGGTGAATGTCATTACCAATTTCACCCAGGCTGAGGGTCAGACTATGTGTGCAGCCTGGAACCGCTTCAAGGATCTAATGAGGAGATGCCCTCATTACCCCATGACCAATGGTGATCAGGTCCGAATTTTTTTCAATGGGTGTAAACCTGAAGTTCGGATGGTGCTGAATGGTGCAGCAGGTGGTAGCATCAAATCCTTGAGAGCAAATGAGACTCTTGAGTTAATAGAAAGAATGGCTGCCAATGAAAATGAATGTTTGACAACCAAGCCTAAGAGAGGGATTCTACATCTGGATAACAATGATGCGGTTCTGGCTGAGAATAAATTGTTAGCACAACAGCTGGCAAATTTGACCTCAAGGCTGGACAAGATGCAATTTTCCACTATCCAAGCCGCAGCTGTGGTTTGTGAATATTGCAAGGGTGAGCATGAATCCAATGAATGCTCATCTTTGTTATCTTCTGACTCTCCTCAACAAGTGCAGGTGAACGGAGTATGGTACGAGCAAAGGTCTCCACCAAGAAACATTCCTAGGAATCAGAATTTCCCTCTTGGAAATAACAATTTTCAGAGGAGAGCTCAAGGCACAGGACTGGATTACAATTCGAACAACTACTTGCAGCCTCCACCAATCCAAGCTAAGGAACCTTCTGATTTGGAGAGGTTAGTTGGACAAATGACTCAACACTCCAATGCCTTCATGGAAGAGACTAGGGCCACCACTAAAAACATGAATGCTTCTATCAGGAATTTAGAGAATCAAGTTGGCCAGCTGGCTAAGCAAGTTGCTGATAAAAATCTAGGCACTTTCTCTAATAAAACATTTAAAAATTCCAAGGAGGATTGTATGTTTATCACAACTAGAAGTGGTAAAGTGGTAGGAGCTCCAGAAAAGCTTAAGGTGGTGGAGGAGCCAGAAAAAGAGGAGATTCCTTCTGATGTACAGACACCTATTCAGAAAGGTGAAGAAAAAGAGCCTCCTATTGTTGCTGAAAAGAAGAAGTTTGAGCTGAGTCCTGAATATGTGCGAGCCATGGCACCTTATCCTGGCAGATTCAATAAGGATGCTCAAAAGCAACAATATGACAGATTTCTTGATATTTTCAAGAAATTACATATAAATATTCCTTTTGCTGAAGCCTTGGCTAGCATGCCCAATTATGCCAAGTTTATGAAGGACCTCTTGTCAAGGAAGCACAAGTTGCAGGAATGCCAAACGGTGACACTCACTGAAGAGTGTAGTGCTATAATTACAAAGAAGTTCCCGCCTAAGCGTCATGATCCAGGGAGCTTCAATATTCCTATTGAAATTGGGAACACCAAATTTGGTAGAGCCTTGTGTGATCTTGGGGCAAGTATAAATTTAATGCCCTTGTCTGTTTGTAAATCTTTGGGGATAACTGATTTGAAACCCACTTTGGCATCACTTCAACTTGCTGATAAGTCTGTAAGAAAGCCTAGTGGAATAATAGAAGACCTTCTTGTGAAGGTAGACAAGTTCATCTTTCCTGCTGATTTTGTAGTGTTGGATATGGAAGGAGGAGCTGAAATGCCACTTTTGCTGGGTAGACCTTTCTTAGCTACATCTCGTGCACTAATTGATGTAGAAAGCGGGAAGCTAGAGCTAAGAATGAATGATGAGACCGTTACTATCCATGTCTTTGATTCTTTAAAACAGTCTTCTCACAAAGACGATTGTTTTAATCTTGAAGTTGTAAAGGAAGAACAAGATGTAGCGGTTGAGCTTCCTCAAAATTTAAAAGATGATGCCAAAGAAGATGGAAACCCAAAAGTGGAAGTGAAAGATCTTCCTAAAAATTTAAATGATGATGTCAAAGAGGTGAGAACGCTTCAAGAGAGGCGTACTCCTACAAAGAAGAAGGCAAGGAGAAAGGAAGGGGTAAAATTCTTTGATACAAGTTGGAAGAGACACCGAGAGCTGAAGTTTGACAAGAGACACCGAGACTCTATCTCTCGGAAAAATCAAAGCTTCAAAGAGTTCTTAACATGGATCCATGGTTTGGATCAAATCTGGGAATGGTGGTCCCATACACCAAGGCAACCAGTACCACCAGATCTTTCATTTGTTGAGTCATCCCACACTGCTGAGGGGGATGACATGGAGGGCTGATTTTATCTCCTTCTGATGGAGATATTGTATATTAATTTATTTTTCTTTTTCGTATTTTTAATTTATTTTGTGTTGGTATATTTTTCTCTGATGTTTTAATGTGTGCATTATAGTTTCTTCTATATGCCACTATTTGTTCTATTGTGCAGGATTTTCTTCCTTCTTGGGGTTTAATTATTGCTGAGGACAGCAATGCTCTAAATCTGGGAATGGTAGGCTTGCACCTTAGAACTGCAATTCTTCTATCAGGGGAGATATTCTAACTCTTTTAATTTTCTTAGTTATTTTTATAGTTATTTGGTGTGCCATTAATTTTTTTTTTTAAATAAATAAAAAAATGTGTGTTTTGAACAAATCCCAGGTTTAAATGTGCTCATCTTTTTAATGTACATGATTAAATTCTTGGAATATATGGTATGACTTTCTGGCATAACATTGCATAAGCATAATTAGATTGCATGATTGTTTGTTTGTCTGAGTTATTATTGTGAATTCTAGTAATGTCTGAATTCAATTTTCTTGAGTCTGCATTGATACCATAGCTGTGAGGTTTTGAGCCTAAACACTGAAATTTTTGTTGAGAGACCTCACTGTTGTAATACTCTAGAACTTGATTTGTTTCTCTGTGATGCATGCATTGATTGATATGATAAAGGCATTTTGTTCTTATTAGCTATTGGCCAAAATAACTCACATGTATGATATTTTCCCTTGCTAGCCCTTTTGAGCTTGAACTGATTTGTTGTAAAATGACCTGTGGCCTGATTAATGGCTTAGCCAATATCCATATGACTTACCTTGGTTGAGATTGAATAACTGAAAGTGTTGGAAATAAAGTAAAGAAAGTGAGGTAAGCTCCACAAATTTCAAGGAATTAAGGGATGAAAAATTCATATATACCCTTATAAAAAAAAAGATAAAAGGGTAAAGTGAAAAGCAAGAAAAAGGAAAAAAGTAAAAGGTGGTTAAAAGGAATTAATTCCCGGAATTCTGAGGGAATGTTAGTGGAGCAAAACAATTGAGTTGAATTTGTTAAAAATGAAATAATATCAGTTTTCAATCTCTTGGTTGTTTGAGCTACTATCCAAATTTCCTACTTATTACCTCGGCCAAGTTACAACATGTGAAGTCCTTTTGATCAATTGATGCATGTGTTTGATTCTTTAATTTTAAGAATTTTTGAGAATATGATCAAGCATATGGTAGTGTTATAGCTTTGAGTAATTAAGTGCTCGTGATACCCTTAAACACTAAGTGTTGAGTGAACATTATTTATCTGTGTGAGGGGTAATCAATGTAGACTTGTATATTTAAGAAGCTGATGGCATTATTGGAAGTTCATGATATTGAGTCAGGCATGCATGGCATATTGTATCTCATAGTGTCTATGATTGTTATGTTGGATTAAGTGAATATTTCCTGGATTAAGTCTTTTACATTGCTGTGGACAGCAACGTTTAAATCTGGGAATGGTTTGATGTGCCTCTGGCAAGTGTGATTTTTCTGTGATAAAATTTACAAGAATTGAGTCATAAGAGAGCAATTTAAATACATATTTGCTAATTATGTTGATTCTTTGTATATCAATAATATTCACCTTTTAATTATATTTTTACAGGAAAAAGAAGTGAAAATTATAAAAAGCCCGTTAATGCAATTCTACAGGGTTGCAGCACACTACAAGTCCATAAATCCAGAAGCATGGCGCGGACCGGCACCACACTGGCGCAAACCCGCGCCAGTTTACGAACTATACACCGGAGTCTGGCAAGTGGCGCAAACTGGCGCCAATGTGGCGCCAACTAGCGCCAAATTCATGGAAGAAACTTTGTCCAGCACCATGGCGCTAGGTAGCGCCAAATCCATGCTACCTAGCGCCAAAACCAAGCCAACTAGCGCCATGGTTCATGCTTGGTGGCGCCAAGTGGCGCCACTTTACGAGGAGATGTTCCGACTTTGCAATTTTGGACAGAAGCGTGGCGCTGACTTGCGCCACACCGGTGCCAACTAGCGCCGGTTTGCGGGATGGATGCTCCGTGTTTTCTGAAGGGTATTTTTGGAAAAACAAAAGAAGGCTATAAAAAGACCTTTTGCAGATTAGGTCAGGACATAGTTTTTTGGAGAGACAGATTCTGAAAATTCTGAGATTCACATAGACACAGAAGATTCATATCTGGACCGGGAGAAGAAAGAGGCAGCTGTGGAGTTCTCCGCGTTCTTCGTTCTTCATCTTCTTCTTTTTCTTTCTATTTTATTTTTAGTTTATGTTGAATTTTAGATCAGCGATCATGATGTTGATCGGCTAGATCATTTTTATTGTAGTCAGGGTCACGATCCATATGTGAACCCTTGACATGAAGGATTGATTTGTGGTTTTTAATTTATATAATTATCTTTATCTTTACTCTGTGCGAATTTTATATTCCCTTTATTAGAATTGATCAATCTGATAGTTGGGGATATTCTGAGGATCAAAACCCTAGATAGGAATATTGGGGTTTTGATCTGGAAAGGGGGTAAGATAACAATCTGTATACGTGCTAGGAATAGACGTGTATACGATTGCAGATGCTTAAATTATCGCGCCCATTGCTTGATCCCATGAGAAACATTGCAAGGAATTGGGGTTTCTCATGGGATTAAAGGGTTAACCTTGCAAGGAATTGAGGGTTAACTACTAAATCTTTTTAGATGATAATTTATCTGAGTGATTATATAAATGATTATTATAAATCAATCCGGAGTAAAAAGCGGGGATCATTTGGTGAATGAACCCTGACTACAATGCTTTTCTCATATTTTTCTACAAATCAATTTTCAATTTTATTGTTTTATTTTTCAATCTAAAAACACAAAAACAAGTCTTTATTTTCAAAATTCAATTTCTATCAAATTGACAATATTTGTCAAAAACCCTATTTGAAATCTTCCATTCTTTAAGAGAAAGTTTAATTGATATTAGATTCCAATCCCTGTGGAGACGAACTTTATTTATCACTTTATTACTTGTGCGGTCGGTATACTTGCCGGAGAGCATCAAGTACAAATTCAAAAAGTCACCGAGGGATTTTTGGGTAAAAGCGGTAGTTAAAACGATAATTGTGGGGGCACGTGTGCAGAAGATGAAAGGATTAAAGCTTAAATCATTGCACGTTGCCAATTATAATACCCACGTAATTGAAAAAACATTTAATGCTTTTAAAAGTTAAAGATCTTATCAACCATTTCTAAGTGTTAGGCTAATGATGGTATTTACATTGTATGAATTAATCAATGCAGAATGGAGTATATAATGCATAGAGGGTAATAGTAACTCAACACGGAAAATTGCTATTGAATATAACTTTAGTATCTTACACCTCATGCTAGCAATCATGAGCTGCGAACTGGGGGCTACTGATCTGGATAAAATATAGGCCTATGAGGTTTAAAGCCCAAAAAGGCGCAATGATTCCATTGAGTAGAATACACACACCAAGCATTGCGCGGACTATCATGTAAAGCCGCCTTATATAACTTAAAGACTAAGAAAAGTCTTAGTAACGAGCTGAGTTCCATCGCGCATAAGGGCCAACACAAGGGAGATAACTCTAACTTGCCACTACTCTAAGAAGACATACTATTATATAGACTTGTTCACCAAGGAAATAGCCAGAAAGGCTCTGACTAAGACAGAAAGGTAGCAACCCACAACAACCAATAAGAAGATATGCCGCCTATTGAAGCTTACTATAAATACGAAGGGAACAAATTCAGGTATGATTATCTGATTCCAACTAACTTTAACATATACCTAGCATTGATACTGATTTGAGCGTCAGAGTGTTTTTGTTGGTACCCCCAGTCACTTCCATTGTGCCAAAATTTCACTATTGCCTATATACGAAGAAGTACATACCACTATAGATTCAAGCCTTCTTGTTACCAAGCCTAAAGTCTTCAATCTTCAATCGTGTATAATTTGGTCCAATCAATTTTGGACTGGTCAGATTAACAGTATTGAAGAAAAAAATAAAGAATAAGAATGTTTGAGGCTCTGTTTGATTGTTTTTTTTAAAAATTATTTTTTAGTTATAAGAAAAAAACTAAAAAACTCATTTGGTAAGGCTTGTTTTGTAAAAAATATTTTGAAAACTATAACTGTTTTTTTGTTTTTAGAATCAAATTTATAGAACATGTCTGAGTTGTTTTTATTTTCTGTTTTGGTTTTTAGCTTAAAAAAATTTAAATATAAAAAACAACTATTTTCATAACTAATTTACAAAACAATTTTAAGAACAAAAAAATCATATCACACTCAAACAGGCCTTGAATTACTCGATATCTTTTCCTCTAATATTGAGTCCTAGTATAATTTTAAAAACAAAATAATAGATAGGGTACATTTGAAGAAATCAACATGTCAACTTACGGTTTTCTTTAGTATAATTTTGCGATGAATATATATATGTGAAAACATTTTCTCACTTTGCATGAGAATTCAACTCTCATGTTGTGACTCTTGGATTTGCGTGCAAAGCTTTTTTTTAATAAATGTGGGACCCACCACTAGTTGAGTCACAACATGAAAATTGAATTCTCATGTAACATGAGAAAATCAAACCTATATATATATATATATATGGGAAAAATGTTTATGCAGTTAATGCAGATAAGTTATATGCAATTATCCCCAAAACGACGTCGTTTTGGTATTAAAATCTTAAAAAATTATAAATATAAAGATTATTATAACCTGAAATAAATTAAAATTACAAAAACACCATGATTTCCGTCCCAAAACGACGTCGTATTGGGCTCACTGCAGATAACTTATCTGCGGTAACTGCAGAAAAAATGAACTATATATATATATATATATATATATATATATATATATATGAGATAGGATCCTTTGACACCTCATCTGAGAGCCGTTGGATCAAAAAAGATCAACGGTGTCACATGCTTATAAATTAGAATCGTTGATCTTTTTTTATCCAACGGCTCTCAGATAAGGTGTCAAATTTAAAATTTAATACTGGTGTCAAAATATCTATATATATATATATATATATATATATATATATATATATATATATATATATATATATATATATATATATATATATATATATATATATATATATCGGTAAAGAAGTCCTATATATTTTTATGTATGTGTAAGATATGATAATATATTAATCCCATAATTATATTTTTTTTTTAAAGTTACTAATTGGTTTTAATTTATTTAATAGGTTCACAATTCACGTCACGTCACGCGCTTTATGGTTGACAGTCTTAACGTCCATTTTCCGAGGCCCACCATAGTCCAACTTGCGATTCTTCAACAATATTAATTAAAAAGGTATACGGTGGAGAATAAGTTAAGATTGTTTGTGTTGTTTTAATTTATGAATTTATTGATAATGATGTTATTTAAAATATTTATATTTAAAATATTAATATCAAAATTTGTTTCTTTTCCTTCTCGATCTTTTGAAGAGCTAAGAAATAATATTAGATAAAAATTATATTTATAATTTTTTTTCTTCAAAACTCTTATAATTAAATCTTAATTTTTGATTTCATTAATTTAACGTTATAATTTATTATAAATTAATGATTAATTAATAAATATAACCAATAAAATATAACTATCAAATTGATAAAAATTAACAATTAAAATTTGATTATAAGAATTTGTAATTTTTTTTATAAATATAATATTTCTCTAAATTTTATTAACCTAATCCACATAATTTAGAGTTTAGAGGGTCGCAGCAGAACTACCCGTAATTAGCTTTAATTAAACGTTTAAAACCCATTAAGAGAAACGATCAAATCCTTATGTTCAAGATTTTCAAATGAAAAGATTTCGGAACTAACGTGATCCTATTATTACAAATCCACCAGAAAAAAATCCAATAAAATTTATAGGGCTAATCACATAATTAAGTAATGGATTTTATGTTTATCATGTAACATGATATAACATAACTTTCCCACACACACATTAAAGAAGTGGATACACATATTTTTTATTTTTTTTATCATTTCACTTAAAATCTTCATTTTTTGTGTGCTTAAATAATATAATTAATAACAAATTCTAAATGATATTAAAAGATTTAAAATTGATATCGAATCTGCGTCCTAGATTTATGCAAGAAGTTATGGTTGATACATTATTTTATTATTAACATACCTCAAATTAAAAAAGGAAGTAGAAGAAGAAGCTATAAATAAATAGAGAAAGGCGAGTGGAAATTCTGTGGAGGTGCTTTTCTTTGGGGTTTTCCAATTGAATTTTCTATTATTGGGAGATTCCAATTCAAAGCTTTCTGTCTTTCTTTTCCTTCTGAGTTCAATCACCCACAACTTGTGATTTCCCCAACGATCCCTTTCTTATATCTTCGATTTTCCTTTCTTCTCAAAGGAAAATCCTAGATTTCTATTTTTCCTTCTCTCTTTCTCTCTAAAAACCCTAGCGATTCGATTTTCCAACGAAACAAACAGTTTCCGATCCGATCTGAGAAGAAAATGGCGGAAGAACATCGATGCCAAGCTCAACGCCTCTGCGCCAACAATTGCGGCTTCTTCGGAAGTCCAGCGATGCAGGATCTTTGCTCCAAATGCTATCGAGATTTGCAGATCAAGGAACAGCAATCTTCCTCCGCAAAATTGGTTCTCAACCAATCCCTAGCACCTTCGCCGCCGTCTCAGGCGGTTTTGTTGCCGTCTTCTTCCTCTTCGTCGCCGCAGGAACTGGTCGTTGCTCCTTCTTTCGTTGAGGAGAAGAGCGGATCGGTGGCGCAGCCGAATCGGTGCGTGACTTGCAGGCGGCGCGTGGGATTGACGGGCTTCAAGTGCCGGTGCGGGTTGACGCTGTGCGGGTCGCATCGGTACCCGGAGCTACACGGGTGCGAGTTCGACTTCAAGGAGATGGGAAGGGAACAGATCGCGAAGGCGAACCCAGTGGTGAAGGCCGAGAAGCTTCACAAGATCTGAACATGGCTGCATGGGTATTATGGTCATTTAGCGTTTGTGGAAAAATTGGTTATCATTGAAAAATATGAAAAAATCATTCGGGTCTGATAGTCCGGGTCGGATGCTCCTTCCTCATTCGGGTCATATAGTTGGTGGTGTAGGTGGGTTGGGGATCCTCATCGTTATGTGGTTGCGTTATGTGTAAATTGATTAAATAAATATTTTAATTTAAATTATTTATTTTTCTTTTGTCAAAAAAGTTTTAAGTTTTTCTTTTCCGGTATTGGTTGCCAACTTGCCATTGCCAACTTGCCATGTTCGAGAAAAGACGAGCAATTTAAAATTAGAGGTTGATAGGTCATGATAGTCATAGATGACGCGAACCATTCATAAATTTTATTGTTTTGGGATAAACAAAGCCCGAGCTAAATACAATAATGGGTTTTATAATTTTTATTTAATATGAGAATTAAAATTTTCTTATACATCTTTCGATTTTCGTGCTGATTTGTATTCTACACATAATTTTATTTAATATATGGGTCCCACATGTTTTTTATCTCTACAACATGAGATTTCAATTCTCATGTTATATGAGAATTACAAAATCCTACAATAATATATTAGGCCAGATGACGTTTCAATATACACTTTTTTCATAATTTAAAGGGAGTAATAATTATGGAAAATTGTGTTACTATAAAGGAGCGACATGAGAGAATGAGGGAACCGTCCCCGGAGGAAGATGACCTGAAAGGCCGTAGTGTAAAGAAGTCTAAAGGAACGTGTGTGGAAGATGATAATATGGATGAGGCCATGGGCGAGGGGTCCTCCCCTGCCATCGGGGAACCACACCCCGTGGTTGAATCCATGGTTGAGGAAGGAGCAAAAAGGAGTGGTAAATAGCCTGGAAGAGGAGTTGTATCCTACAAAGACAAACTTTTACTCCTAAATGGCAGTGGTTACTTCTCTGATAGCAATGAAGAAGACTGGAAAGAGAAATAGCAGTGTGAGGAGGAAGAAGACGATCTGGAAGATGATGGCTACCCGAAAGTTGGAGGAGACCCTTTGTGTCCTGAATACGTCCTGAAAAAATGGAGCCAATCCCTTACATCAAACTTTTAGGGAAGAGGATTGGAGCCAAGTTCCTCATGGCAAGACTCCAAAACATGTGGAGCCTTGTTGGGTCTTTTCAGCCTATCGAACTAGATAATGGCTTCCTGCTTATCAAGTTCCAGGATCAACGAGACTTTATTGACGTTTTGGAAGAGGGTCCTCGGATCGTGTCTGGACACTATGTAGTGGTGCAAAGATGGAGGCCATTTTTTGATCCATATGATGAATCCTTCAAGGAGCTTGCGGTCTAGATCAGGATCCCAGGGTTGCCTATCGAACTCTACTCGTCCCATCATCTCTGGAGGTTAGGCAATATTTTTGGCAGAGCGTTGAAGGTGGATAAGAACTCGTTGAGAAGAGTGGAAGCTGGTAATGGAGAGGTCACGGAAAAGGGCAGGTTTGCGCGTATCTGCTTAGAAGTGGACTTAAGGAAGAGTCTTGTCTCCAAGTTTACAATTGGCCCCAGGGTCTTCTCGGTAGGTTACGAAGGTCTGCACCTTGTGTGCTTCTCTTGCGGCCAGTATGGGCATAGGCAGGGGAACTGTAATGGTGGGAAGAAATCGTCCGGAGGGGAAGTTACTCCTGCTACAGTTTCGGCTGGAACTTCCGCACCTGGGTGTACCCCTTCGACCCATATGGGCACTACTAGCCCCCAGCAACTACTAGCCCCCAAGGTGAGGCTGCCTTCGGGTCTTGGATGATTGCCCAAAGGAAGACAAACCGAAAATGCCCGAAATTGATTCTGGCGCCGGGGGAGGGTGGTCCGGCGGAAAACGTGCCCGGTAGGGGTAACCCTAGTCAAAAAGGCCCCTCCACTACTGCCATGCAACCTTCTGCGCAACCCGTTGTAACGAGGAAGCAGAAACCTGCTATACACACCAGTGTTCAGAGCAGTGCTGCGGTGCCGCTTCCTCCTAGAAAGGACCAATCTCCCTCTTTTGTCCCCAAGTTGACTTCAAACAAAATGACACAAGGCTTTCACAGAAAATGAGCAACCTCGGATGCTGCGAAAGCAAAGAAGACTAACCTGTATGCTAACAATTCAAACACGAGTGTGGTGGGCCCACCAACCATGCAACCTTGGGTATGTACCAAGCCTACCCTACGTAGCAAGGATATGGCCAGTCTTTTGCCGGTTTTTAATGGGAATAATAATCTCGTTGAGGCCAGCAGCAGTATCGGTGCAAGCTTGACGAAGGAAAGCATTTTAGCTGAGAGTGCAAAGGTGCTTCAGGGTGTTCCCTCGTCGAACAGTTTTGATGTCCTTCGGCTCCTAAATACCTCTTTCGGAAACCAAGAAGCTAATACCTTTGACCAGCTCCTCTCTGCTATGGGAGGTGTCACCACTTACAATTACCTGAGTTGAGGGTTTCTAGCCCTCCTGTGGTTTCCGGCGACTCCATTTATTGTTTTTATGATTTTATGCTCTTGGAATGTCAGAGGGGTTGGTAAGAAAAGCCTTCCTCCCTTAATTCGTGACCTAAAATATAGATTCAAGATAAATGTTCTTGCCTTAATGGAAACTAAAGTTAGTGGAGACAAAGCTCAGTCCATTGCAAATAAGCTGGGCTTCAACAAATCCTTCTTGCAACATGCAGTTGGCTTCTCGGGTGGTATTTGGGTTCTTTGGAACGATAGCCAAGTCTCCATCCAGATTCTCCACTCTAGCCATCAAATAATCCATACCAGAATCTCCTATCTGGGCACTGACAGAAATGACCTTGTCACTTTAATTTATGCTTATCCCCGTAGCATAGAGCGTAGATCCCTATGGTCTGATATTTGCAACTTTTGTGACTCCTGTACCGAGCCTTGGGTCCTCCTTGGAGACTTCAATACCGTTTTAAATACCAACGAAAAGGCTGGCGGGGAAGAAGTCAACTGGAAAAGCATGCAAGACTTTAAGGACTTCCTCGTTACATGTGATTTGGTGGATATTGGCTACAAAGGCCCTGCATTTACGTGGAAGAGGGGGCAACTCCAGGAGAGGCTTGATAGGGGTTGTGCTAATGAAAGCTGGAACATAGCTTGGCCAAACAGAACCCTTGCTCATCTCCCCTTCTTCTGTTCTGATCACAAACCAATTCTTCTCGTTAATGATCCTACCAGATTGGACCCGAGGGGTGTTAGACCGTTTCAGTTCCTTGCCAGCTGGCTGCTTCATGAGGGCTTTGGTGATGTTGTAAATAAATGTTGGGAGACCTATGATGATTGGAACCAGGTCCGTAACCTTTTTGAGGAAACTGTGACTAATCGGCATCAACAGATTTTTAAGGAGAATGCTAAGGAGAAGCGTAGACTTTACGTGCGCTTGGAGGGAATAAACTATCACATTGAGCAGTTCCCTTTCAATGATCTATCCTCCCTCCAAAGGAAGCTATGGAGGGACCTAGAAATCATTCTTCTCCAGGAGGAACTGTCTTGGTACCAGAGGTCTCGGTGTAACTGGTTTAACTACGGGGATAAGAACTCCAAATCTCTCCATACCTCTACAGTCATGAGAAGGCGTAGAAATAGGATTGATTCGTTGAAAAATGATGACGGGGTTTGGATCTCTGACGTGGACGAGTTGGTGAACCTTGCTACAAATTTCTTTTCGGACCTCTACAAAGAAGACGTCACTTCAAGACCGCACCTTCCCCTTAGTGGGCTCTTTCCTGCCCCAGATCAACAGGCGATTTCCTCCCTGGGCAGGCTTCCGGCGGACGAGGAAATAAGATGGGTGGTGTTTAGCATGGGGAGGTTCAAAGCTCCGGGGCTCGATGGTATTCATGCCGCTTTTCTGCAATCCCAGTGGAAAATAGTGGGACAGTCCATCTGCAATCTGGTGAAGGACTGCTTTGTCGATCCTACCAGAATTTAGGAGATCAATAAAAATCTTATTTGCCTGATACCGAAAACGGACAGCCCTGAGTCCATCAAGGCTTTTTGTCATATATGTTTGTGCAACACCTCCTATAAAATTATTATTAAACTGATAGCCAACCGATTGAAGGAGTTCATGCCTCATTGGATTGCTCCGAACCAATGTAGTTTCATCTCAAGCAGATAGGGTACGAAAAATATTATCACCACTCAGGAGATTATCCACTCCATGAGAAACAAGAGAGGGAACAAGGGCTGGATGGCGATCAAACTCGACCTAGAGAAAGCCTATGACCGTTTAAGTTGGCAATTCATCCATGACACGTTGACCGACCTGAACCTCCCTGACAATTTTATCAGCCTTATCAACGCCTGTCTTTCAACATCAATGTTGAACCTGTTGTGGAATGGCAGCTCAACGACGGACTTTGCTCCTTCAAGAGGGGTTAGGCAAGGAGATCCTATCTCCCCCTACCTTTTCGTTCTGTGTGTCGAGAGGTTGGGGCAGCTAATCAACACAGCTACACAGGAGGGAAGATGGAAGACAGTTTCCCTAACGAAGAATGCTCCAAAAATTTCCCACCTTTTTTTGGCTGAAGACATTTTGTTGTTTGTTGAAGCCTTATGCGACCAAGCTTATTGCATTAAAGAGACCCTCCGTTTGTTCTGTGAGGCTTCTGGTCAAAAGGTTAGTGAGTCCAAGACCAGAGTCTTTCTCTCCTAAAATGTGAACCATGTCAGAAGAGAGGAGCTTTGCAATCTCTTGGGGTTCAGTCCTACGGGTGACCTTGGGAAATACTTAGGGGTTCCCATTCACCATAAAAGGGTTAGTCGGCAATCCTTCTCCCACATTCTGGACCGAGTTAATAATCGTATAAATTCCTGGAATGCAAAATCTTTATCGCTAGCAGGTTGAATTACCTTAGCGAAAACAGTCATTACCTAAGTATTCTATGAAAACGTCTGTCATGCCCCTTGCTGTTTGCGACGCTGTGGAGAAAAGTACCTGTGGCTTTATTTGGGGTTCCACGGCTTCTCATAGGAAAATCCACCTAGCTAATTGGGACCAACTGTGCTCTCCTCAAAGTGTGGGTGGCTTAGGTCTGAGACATCTGTGCTCGCTTAACAAAGCTTTCACTCTGAAGCTTGGTCATGGGTTGCTAACTAATTATGATGCCCTTTGGGCTAGGGTCATTCGGTGCAAGTACCGCATAGGGGATGATCTCATTCCTGACATAGCTAATAGGAGTAACGCTTCCAATCACTGGAGAGGCTTTTCGAAATCTTGGCACCATATCAAATCTGGATCCAGGATCCTCATCGACAATGGCTCCTAAACAAATTTCTGGTTAGATAATTGGGTCCCTAACACCATCAGCCTTGCCAGTGCTGCTTGCGGCAGCATCCCGGACGAGGCGCTCAGTTGGATGGTGGTGGATTGCGTGACGCCTTCATGTGCTTGGGATTGGGGCAAGTTTACTCATCTCCTTCCCAATCACGTTACGGACCTAATTGTTGCGATCACTCCTTCCATCCTGATTATGGTCAAGATAGGGTCTGCTGGGATCTTTCCAAAGATGGAAGGTTTAAAGTTAGCTCTGCATACAACATTATTTGCCCATCGGCACCCTCTGCTAGCATTGCCAATTGGTCCCTTGCCTGGAAATGGGAGGACCCCAACGCATCAAAACTTTCATTTGGCTCCTCCTGGGCGATAAACTGATGACAAATGCTTGTAGGTTTTGTAGGCATTTGGCTCCCCATGCTAACTGTCCCCGATGTGGTGCCCCTAATGAAGAATGCAATCACATATTCAGGGAATGTCCTTGGGTTATTTCTGTGTGGCTTTCGTTGACTGGTTCGTTCCACCCGCAGTGGAACTCCTCAAGCTTCCCTCGCTGGCTGGAGCGGAATCTCAAACCCGTTCGCAATAAAGGTGCGACTGCAAAGTGGCCCAAAATCTTTGGCGTAGCCTGCTGGCCCATATGTCATGAGCGGAACAATCTTGTCTTTAACGATAAAATGGCTAGTCCTACAAGAATTTTGTGGCCAATATTGAACTGGCAGATTCCCTACTGCTTTCAGCTGGTATCCTTCCTAACCCTAGGAAGGAGGTTCTCATAAAATGGTCTTTCCCAGAAAAAGGATGGGCCAAGCTGAGCACTGATGGTGCCTGTATTCAAGATACCAGAAGAATGGGATGTGGGGGGGTCCTCAGAGATTGCAATGGTGCCTGGATCTTTGGTTTCTCGAAATTCGTTGGCTGTGGAAGTTCTGTCTTTGCGGAACTTTGGGGTGTGCTTGTTGGCCTTGAACTGTCCTGGGCGAGGAGGGTCCCCAAGCTTTGGCTCGAATGTAACTCCTCCACAGTCACCCAGATCATCGCCAAACAATGTGACTTGCTTAGCCATGTGCTAACCTTGTTAGAAGGATCCAGTCCTTTATCCACAAGCCCTGGAATATCAGGATAACTCATGCTTACAGGGAAGCCAACGCAATTGCGGACTTGTTAGCCGGTGATGGGCTCAATTGTCATCCGGAGGTGAAGGTTTTTGACGAACCCCCCGCTGAGTGCTACCACCTTTTTTTGAACGACCTGATGGGTCTGTCCACACCTAAAATGGTGTGTTAGTTAGTTTCAGTTTCTTCTTTCCCTTTGTATCCAAAAAAAGGGAGTAATAATTCTGATAAACCGTTGAAGGAAGTTCCAACATATTTTATCAGTAAAACCTAGTGAGTAATGACTAACGAGGATACTAGATTCCTAAAAGTAAAAAACATTCGAAATTGATCTTCTCATATTTTATTCAATACGACTGTGAGCAAATCATATAATCACACCATATAAAGATAAATTAAGGATGATAATTTTATAATTATTTATTTTAATATATATATTTTTATCATTATTGATTGACTTTTTTATGATTATAATTCTCCTACAAGATATATCATGTTAATTAATACATGAGAGAATCCACTTCAAAAAACATTGATATTTTTAGTTTTTTGACAAACCTTGGTATATTTTTAATTTATAAAACAAATTTTTACATTTTAAAACTTAGGGTTTATTTTATGTAGTGAACATTTCTTTTTCTTTTTTACTTCAGCCATTACTACCAATTCACTTTTGTGTTGCCTTTAGTGCCACACTTGTGACATTAACCCAGTAGTTACATTCTCCAAATCCAATGCACATCTTCTTATACTGTTTTTGTTGGATTATCATCAGATCTTCATGAAGTCTGAATATATACTCCTTCAGGGTTCCCGCTAGATTTTGGATCTTTGACAATATGTAAAGAACCACTTCAACACAAAACCTTAAGGTATTGGGTGAGGGAATTTTTAATGATTTATATTATATTATCTAACACACACCCTCACGCAATAGCCATTTGAACTTGAAGCGTGGATATGGTACAAGGCCATTATTGGTCTGCCTTGTGCTACAAGAACCCATTTTTTTGGTCTGCCTTGTGCTTTTCTTAATTCCACCTGAAAGTGGGGGGCGGTAAGTATCGAACTCGTGACCTTGTGGTCAATGAAGCTTTGGTACCATATTAAGAACCACTTCAACCTAAAACCTTAAGGTGATAGGTGATGGTCTTTTTAATATTTTATTCTCTAACACACCCCTTACACAAGAGCCTTTTGGGCTTGAAGCGTGGATACGGAACAAGCCCAGTCTGCCTTGTTCTGCACAAGCCCATTTTTTTGGTCTGCCCTTTTCTTAATTTCACCTGAAAGTGAGGGGGGAGGGGGTAAGGATCGAACTCGTGACCTTATGGTCACTGAAGCTTTGATACCATCTTAAGAACCATTTCAACCCAAAACCTTAAGGTGATAGGTGATGGTCTTTTTAATATTTTATTCTCTAACACAATATCTATCAAGTTTGCTTATACTAAATGTTACTTTTTACCTTTTTTGAATCTTCTTTAGAACTTGCTTCAATCTCCCTTAGAAGACTGATGCCTAGTGCCTCCATCTGAATGGACCGTGGTAGATTTGGTCCATGGGATTCTTTTAATGTTTTTTTTAGACATCCTTATCAAACAGAAGCATCAAGTGACATGTTTGCGAAATTGGTAGAGGCATCTACTAGCAGTGTTGTAAAAAGGTAGTTCCGAAACGTAGAAACAGACAATATATACGTTTTTATGACCAAAATCAGGTGAAAACGGTAGTTGAAACGGGTTTTGAGTCAAAACGGTTGAAACACTATGTCAATTCGATAAACTCAATTGACTCGACGAGTTTATCGAGTTGACTCAATTTTTTTAAAAAAGAAAAAGAAAAAAAAGAAAGAGTTAGATCTGACGAAGATGGGAGAAAGAGAAGCAAAGACGATGAAGAAGGAGAAGAAGAGCTTCATCGCCAACACCTTCACCATTGTTGGTTATTACTCCAACCCAAACCAAAACACAAAGGAAGAAGAGCAGTTCAAGTTGCAGTTGCAGAAAGAAAAACTAATGACATTTCTTCTTACTTGTTTCTATGCTTTCTTTTCTCTTCTAGTCTCGCTTTAGTTTTGGCACTAAACTGCTCTTGAAGCAAAATATTTAAACTATATCCACCGTTAAGAAGGGGAGGGGGAGAGAGAGAGAGAGCAACGCCAGTGTCAATAAAAGGAAACAAAGAAGAAGATTGCGAGTGAAGTGATAGAGACTCACGCCACACTCTAATGCTTGTATCTTATTATAATCAATGCTTTAAGTAATTAATAAATCCATGAATAATATAAAAATATGTATAATATGAATTATTTTTGCATAGTTCAAATATATATATATATATATATATATATATGAGGTATGATCCTTTGACACCAGTGTCAAATTTTAAATTTGACAACTCATCTGATAGCCGTTTGATCTAAAAAGATCAACGGCTTTGATTTGTAAGCATGTGACACCATTGATCTTTTTTGATCTAAAGGCTTTCAAATAAGGTGTCAAATTTGAAATTTGACATTGGTGTCAAAGGATCCTACCCCTATATATATATATATATATATATATATATATATATATATATATATATATATATATATATATATATAGGCAGAATCCTTTGACACCAGTGTCAAATTTGAAGTTTGAGAGTCGTTAGATCAAAAAAGATCAATGGTGTCATATACTTAAAATTCAAAGTCATTAATTTTTTTTAGATGTAACGGTTCTCAGACTAGGTGTCAAATTTCGAATTTGATACTGGTGTCAAAGGATCCTACCTCATATATATATATATATATATATATATATATATATATATATATATACACGTAATAATAAAAAATTTATATATATTTTTAGTCATTAATAAGCTTAAATTTAATAACTTGTATAATTAATACATTAAAATCATTCTATATAGATTAAAATAAAGATTAAAATTGACATTCTTATAAAATAAACATATTTGTGTCTTTTGGTTTTATATATGTTGGATATATATTTTATTTTTAATACGTTAATAAACTTTTACGTTTCATTTACGTTTTGCGATTTTATGTTTTTGCTCGTTCCTACTATTTTTACATAGACTCTACGTTTTAATAACATTGGGCTACTAGAGACAATCCTCTTTGGTAATTATTCATAATCTTCTGCTTCTTCCTAATAGTTGCAATCTTCTTCATATCCCAATAACAGGGCCGTACTTCTTAAAAACAAAAGTTAGCTTCCCATTTTTATTTTTATCAAAACATTTTATGGAAATCTCCTTGGCTTCTTTGATCGGACTCATAAAAATTGAAATATGGAAATAGCTACTGTTGAATCGAGAGCTTGCTACTAGGTCAAAAAAATATAGTTGTTAATGAGGGCGTAGTTCTTCCTATCCCTACAAACTCAAGTGTCATAGTTAGATCAAATCCTTACCGACTACTAGGGGTGGTAAACGAGCCAGGGGCCTTTGGCTCGGCTCGTAAAGGCCTGAGCTCGTTTAATAAAAGCTCGTGTTGGAACCAGGCTTGGACTTGTATAAAAGCTCGTTTAATAAAAAGGCCTCAGGCTCTAATTCAGAAGCTCGGCCTTAGAGCCTCCCAGGCTAACCTAGTATATAAATATTTATTTATATTTTTTATACTACTTTTAATAACTCTCTCTTTCATCAATTTATTTCACCCCATTTTATTGGTTTAACAAACTTTTTGAATGATTTTGTTCTATATTATGCTATTTGGATATATATTGAATTTATGTATATTTATGGAATTACTAGTGTTGTTCTATATTATCCTTCATCCTCCTTCACACAAACAAACCCACAAAAATTCATTCGTTCCACTATGCACTGCTTGTTTGTGTCAATTTATTTATTTATTTAATTTTTTTTATTTTTGTTTGCACTTTTTTTATAATGGGCTAAGATAATATAACCTGTTATCTACCTTCTCTCACTTTAAATTTTTTTTTATTGTAGACTTTATAAATTATTGCTGCAAATTGGAAGCTAAGGTTTCTATATGGAAATTTATTTTTTGTGGAATTCTGTTATCTTATTTTTATTCTTTAACTTGCTAACAGGCTAAGACAGGCTTCACACAGGCTTTTATTTTTTTGTAAATAAACCAGGCCACAAGCCAATATTATATTCGTGACAGGTAACAGGCTAAGGCCAGTCGGACACGTTTAAATACAGGCTTGGCCCGTTAAGATCAAAGCTCGGCTCGGCTCGGCTCGGCTCGGCCCGCTAACACCCCTACCGACCAAAAATTATAACTTTTAATGAGGGTGTAACTATTTCTATTTATCCCTACAAACCCAAACACCATAATCCGATCTAACTCTGACGATCACCCTTGTACAGTAACTAGCAAGTAACCAACAGACAAAGATATTAAGAGAATCTCATTGGTAGCTTGATGGTACTCCCACCTGCGGCCACAAATTAACGATCATCCCTCCTGAAGGCAAAAGTTGCACTTGGGTAAGGTAATTGGTGATGTGAGATGGGCTCATAGGGGTAAGCACGGTTCGACCCAGTTCAATTTTTTCATTAGAAACAAATCAAAAAAGTGATTTGATTGGGATAAATTTAGTCGATTTTATAAAATGGTTCAATTTTTGAATTGAAAATAGTTCAGTTCTTTATTTAATTTGAAAAAAGTATGGTGCAATTGAGTTTAATTCGCAATTTCATTCGATTTTAAAAGTAAATATAACTCTATTTTTAGCTGAATTAGTAAAGTGGTTCTATTCTTGTAACAAACTAGCTTTATAAAAAGGAAAGAATATTTGTCCTTTTAGATGACATAGTTTTTGTAAATTCACTTTCACAAAAAGTCTTGAATTCACACCTTTAGTTTTTTTTATCCGCTCTCTCCCCCTCTTTATCTATCTTTTTCTCTCACTTAAAATGATACAACTTTATCATTTAGAAGGACACATTTTTTCCTTATAAAAATGGTTCAATTCTTGGATCGGATCAAAAAAATTAATCCGACTTTTGAACCAGTTCAAAACAACTATGTTCTTTTAAGTGGCGGAGCCACATGCTACTTGGGTTGTTCTCGACCCGGGTTAAATTTTAACATATTGTACTTATCATGTATAATTATATAATTAATTATAGTTTGGTCCGATCTAAAATTACAATTTGGCCAGGGCTAAATTTGGTAATTTGATCCTATCAAAAAATTAAAATATATTTCATAAAAGATCCGGGTAAGTTGTGGTAAGTTATGTGTTCCATTTTCACTTATATAAAAAAATTGAAAAATATTTAATAAAATTAAAAAATTTAATAAAATTATAAATCTTTTTGATGTTGTTTGCTCAAATATTTTGTATTTAATATAATTTAAATATATTATGCCATGAATTAATTAAAATTAAAAAAAATAAATTCACATCTAATTTTTTTGGCCTGTGCTGCAATTAGAGCCTGACACCGATGATTCGATCAATTCAGTTTAGTTTGGTTTCGTTTGTTTGTTTTTTCATGCTCGTACACGATGATAACTGTAGAGGTGGCAAAGTGGTCCACCTCGCCAAAAAATGAGCTAGTCCGCCCCTCCCCGATTTTGAGAGTGAGCTAAAATCTCAGCTCGCCACGCCCCGTTTGGCGGGTTGGCCCGCCAGCCCGAGCCTATTTTACACTGACCCGCCTCAGCCCGCTTATGCCCGCCATCAACCCGCCAAAAAATGAGTCTGCCCCGCCCCGCCCCGCTTTTGAGATGGGTTGAAAAGCTCAGCCCACCCCGTTTGGTGGGTTGGGCCACCGAACCAAGCCCGTTTTTCCGGCTCTAAGTGAGAGTGTGGATCTGACAAGTGACTTAATGACACAAAAATATAAAACACGTGATAAATGTAAGCAGGGGTTGGTTTGCCATTCATTAGATCTATCATAATCCCATAAACTAAAGTATTTACTTTGGGCTTATCCTCTATCATTTAACATGACCATAAGAAATTTTCTCCACACACAACATTTTGTGGGGCCCGCAGCAAAAAAAAAAACTCTGGCACGCAAAACGAATCTCTATAACATAACACAATCACTTCACCTCTTATCAAACCCATTTACTTTTTAAAAAACAAGAATAAACTATAATTGAAATTCAACATATTTTATGTAGAAAAAAAAACATATCTAAGTCATTCAAAATATAGGGTTTGTTTGATTTGTGTTTTACAAAACAGTTTTTTAATTTTAAAAACAAAAAAAAATATTTTATACTTGATGTTTCCTAAAAAAGTTTTAAAAACAAGTTCTGATTTTTGGTTTTAAAAACAGAATTAGGAGAAAACAATCAAAATATAGGGTTTGTTCTGGTTTTATACTCTTTGTTCTCAAAGATAAAAAAAACACTACCAAACTCCTTTGGCACAGGTGGTAAGGAATCTGGGCCCCTTAACCAAATGTCTCGAGTTCGAGTCCTGAGAATGGAAAAATATATTTGGGAGAGCCGCCCCCGAAAGGGTCCGACAGTGCTCGATGGGGTCTTCAGTTATGCCATTATTATTAATGGCAATATCATAAATAACTATATATTAGAAATACTTCACTCTTTAAACTCTTCCTTTGTTAATGTTTTACTCTTAGCCCTCATTCCCTCTGCATCTCATAGTCTCACCTGAATCTCACTCTCACCTTCACCATCTTTGATTTCTCAATTTTTCTTTACATTCTTTCAAGTCTCTTGCCTTTTCTGCATTTTGCTAAAAGGAAAAATATTTACCCTTTTAAGTGACGCAACTTATATCCTTTCACTCTCCTCACAAAGAAGTGTGACCCACACTTTTATTTTTTTATTAACTCTTTCTCCTCATTTATTTATCTCTTTCTCTCTCTTAAAATGACACAACTTTACATCATTTAAAATGACACACATTTTTTCCTTTGCTGAATCCGCGTTCTAGATCTACCATTTGTGTGATTCTTTGATCATTTATATGTATTTTCATTTTTACTGTGTTTAGTTGTGTAAATGGAAGGGAAACACTCACAAATTACGATTTGTGTTATGGACCAGTTAAATGGTCCCAACTTCCACTCCTTAGTGCATGATATGTACTCCACCACTCTCTCTTAACTTCCTCCCAATACATATAACTACCTATTAAACATGGGGTAGGATATTTTTACTATCCGTTTTTTCTACTACCACTCAACTATCACTTTAATCATCATTGAATTTAAAAGTTATTTTTTTCTCTCTCTTCATTCAACTTTTCCTCTAACCAAATGATGATTAGAGTGATAGTGGAATGGTAATAGAAAAATGGGTAATAAGAATATCTTATCCCATTAAACATAGCATGAAACCACCTATGTAGCACCGATACGACACGCGACACGTGACACGACACGACACTCCGACATGTCAATCCTAAAAAATTATGGATTTCGACACGTTGGGACACGTTTTAATATTAAATAATGTTTTTAATTTATATAGTTTATATTTCATTTAATATTTAATAATTTAACAAAAAATGAAACTAAATTAATAATACCGATCAACACGTTATAAAGATGGAAACTTTAATAAAAAAAATAAAAACTGGGATGAGAGAGACATAATATCAGATAGAGAGATCAAATCATATTAGAGAGAGATCAGAGAGAATGAGATACAATAAGAGCGTAATAGGAATTGACAACAATGATGCTAGATGCTCTCTTATCTACTTAAGGGAAAAAAGAGAAAAAAAAATTGATATGATTATATGGAAGCTTTATTAATATATTTTAATTTTTTATAAAAAAAATTTAAAATTTTTTTTATAAATTTTTTTAAATGATGTTTTGTTTCCAGCAGCCTTTGAATTGTAGGTTTTGCCGTTTTTTGTGTTTTGTTTTGTTTTTTATTTTGTCCCCTCTAATTGTCCAACAATTTCGTTTTCTTTCCATTATTTAAATTCAGTCCCTCATAATATTCATTTTGTTCTGTTTTGTTTTTTTTGTTTTGTTTTCATTTTACCTTTTCCCCCATGATGTATATTCAGTCCACAAAGCATTTTGTTTTTTGTTTTTTTTGCCCATTATAAAAATTGCTAGTTGTAACAACAAATTAGAAAAGTAAGAAACCAAATTGACGAATGCATTAACCATTTTTTGGCTCCTAATTGGTTAAAGGGTTTGTCAAACTCATCATGGCTGCACACGAGAGGAAAAATTGCTAGTTGTAACAACAAATTAGAAAAGTAACGCAAAACAAATTTCTATAACATTACACAATCACTTTTCCTACAACATGACTCTTATAAAACCGTTGGTTAAATATAGCTTTCAAAGAAATGATTGGATCTATAGTCATTCGTAAATGACTTATTCTCTTAGAAATTAGAATAGACTAAATTTGCATTATTTTTGTTGACAATAATGATAGATTAAAAGATTTATAAAATTTCCAATTATTCTTTCCATGTAACAGGGAAACATAATCAAATATAAAACGCAAATGACAACGATTCTATTCACATATTATTTTTGAAAAGAAATAATTTTTTTATATTTATGTGTCTTGGAACAGTTTTGGGGAAAAAATATATATTTGATAACATGTTCTATTTTTATTCCGAAAATGAGAATTGAGTTTGATAACACAACAAATAATTTAATAAAAAATGATTCCTATTATGCATTAAAAAAATTTGGATCGCCACTTTCCTTTTCATATGGTGCGATGAGAGTGGTTTGATAATGATAGTGGTGGTGGTGACAGTGACAGTAGAAACTGCGACAATAGTGGTGGTAATAGTGACGATGGTAGCGACATAGTATTGGTGGTGACGACAATTGTTGCGATGATGATGGTGGTGGAGATGGTGGCGGTGTCATGGTGGTGGTGGTGGCAATGGGTGGAGGTGGCATCGTGGTGGCGGTGGTAGTGGTGTTGACGATGATGAAACTGGTGGTACGACAATGATAGTGGTGGTGGTCGTGTCTGAATGATGGTGGTGGTGATGGTAAAGGCACTGGCGGAGCCAGGATTGGAGGGGAGGGGGGCGAAAATTAATTTTTTATCTTGCATAATATAATTATTTATTTTACCTATTGACCTCACAGGAACTCATTTAGGTAATTTCTTACCAAAATATTAACATTTAACAAAATTTAGAAGATTAAAAAAATGTACTTTTGGTCGGGTCCAACAGACATAAAAAGTAGTTTAAAGCAATAATTAAAAAAAGTGTCTTAACTAAAACAATGCTTTTAATTATATTTTTTGAAAAAAATAAAATAAAAGACTGCAACCAAGTTGCCCCAAAAACTGAATCTTTTAAGTTAGAGCAAACTCACTTTCTCTATATGAAATCACTACACAAAGAGAAACACAACCATGCAAATGAAAAGAGAGCAAAAGGATAAAAAAAAAGGCCAAAGCTTTCTTATCCAAAACATAGCATATGAAAATAAAAAAGAAAATGCAGAAAATGTTACACATAACACATACACATTAGGTGAAGTGGAGGTAAATTTCAACTTGGAATTCAAATCAGAACTTCCAAAAGAAGCACATTTAACAGTAACAACAATACTATGTTTGACCTTCAACTATATTAATTTTTTTTGGAGGAGGAGGGGCGGCCGCCTACCCTAGCCTCCCCCTATCTCCGCCACTGGGTAAAGGTGAAGATGATCGAGAGAGACATGTGTTTTTTCATTTTATACCTGAGAACAAAAAAGCAAAAAAAAAAAATTGATTTTTTTTTCTGTTCCTCAGCACAAAAATTAAATCTGGGAATAACAAAAGAAATTGATTTTACCAAATGAGTTTTCTATCCATTTCTATTCTTGTGACATAAATTAAAAAAAAATCATTTCGAAAAGGTTGTCATACACTCCCTCGTGAGAAAACCATCCACTAATGTATTTGTTTTCTTGTTTAGAATCCAAACGTATGATTTAGACAAAAATTATAGATTTTAAAACAAAAAAAACCAAATATGCACCAAGGGTCTGTTAGTACACAATATAGGATAAGACCTCGTAATATAAAACGTCATAATATAAGACTTAATTAGGCTTGGCAAAAAGGAGCCAACCCATCGTAAGTCGGCTAAAATGAGCCGGGTTGCGTTAAGGAAAATGAGTTAGTAACTCGAGTCAGCCCGACTCGTTTCAGCTCGAAAAAAACCGAGTCAACCCACCGGTCAAACGAGTTGGCTCGTGGGTTATGGTTTTTTTACTATAAAATAATAAAAATTATGAAGGTAAAGTGGAAAATCAAAATCTAAAATTCCAATTCCAAAGGCCCAAACGAAGATACCCTACAGCTGTCAATAAGTCCAAAACCATGTATTAAGGACCTTTATTATAGTATGTGTGACATTGTGAATGTGGTGCCAACTGTTAATAAGTCCAAATCCAAATGCAAAAAGAATTTTCTATGATTTATCTGTATAATATCTTTGTATTGAATGAATTAATAATTTAGGAAAAAAATGTAGAAGTTATAGTATCAATAGAATTTATTTTTTTCCATTTTCTTGAGCCAACCCTAACCCTACTTGGGTCGGGTTGGGTTGAGTTTTTTGGCTCGTTTATTTTTTGAGCCAACCCTAACCCAACTTTTTTTTTTTCGGGTTGAACGCGAGTTGGGTGAGGTTGACCCGTTTTGCCAACCCTATATTTAATTGTATAAGCTCTGAATAAATTTTAATACTCTAGAGCGTTTGTCAGGATATTGTATAAGATAATATTATCCAGTAATTGGTAATGCACTATATAATACTAGATAGAATAAAAATAATATTTTTGACAAAAATACTCTTTATTAAAAAATTTATATTATTCTTCCAAATGTCATATGATATTAATTTATAAAAATCTATTGTTCAGTATGTCAAAAAAAGATATTAATATTTATAAAATTAAAAATCTCCAATATTTTTAAAATTAATATATTGAAAAGTTAATTTTCATTTTAATATATTAATTCTTGAGAATCGCACTGGTCAGTGATGTCAATAGATCAATCCTTTATCATGTCTAATCCCACCCCTTAGGCTTGATTAAGTTATACAACATTTTGATGCAATAAGAAATTCTACTATATAACCTTATACTATATGATGATCATACCAAACAACCAAAAATATTATAACAATAATATAAACTTATATTATTATATCTTTCCTACACTCACAACATTTTGTGGGGCAGCAAAAAAAAAAAAACTTTGGCACGCAAAACGAATCTCTATAACATTACACAATCAACTTTCCTACAACATAACTCTTATAAAACCCATAATATAAACTTATATTATTATATCTTGTATATCACACCAGTGAGACTTTAGTCACTTTAGAATGATGTCACAAATGTTAAGAATCTTGTTAAAACCTTCCACCAATTAAAATTGTACAATTTATTTGTTCTTCAAACGAAGAGTGATCAAAAGGAGAAAATTAAATTTTAATACACAAATCATTTTTAAAACATTTGTTATGAGTATGAACAATAGTTTGTTATTTATCGTTTATTCCATTCTAAAGAATGTTACTGTACAATATATATATATATATATATATATATATATATATATATATATATATATATATTATCTGCATTCGCTCCCAAAATGATATTGTTTTGAGTTGAAAAATCAAAAAATTATAATAAAAAAAGTTATTATAATCTTAAAATAAATTATAATTATAAAAATACATTGATTTCCATTTCAAAAAGACGTTGTTTTGGACTCAATGTAGATAAGTTATCTACATTGACCATAGAAAAAGTGTACTCATATATATATATATATATATATATATATATATATATATTATATAAATTATCATATATTATAATTTTTTTTTTGAAACTGATTTTAATTACCTCTCTGAAACAAATCAGAACCCCCAAAATTCTCACGGGTTCGACTCTATGAACCGCCTATGAGACTAATCCAAAGTTATATTAAAGTTTCTTTTGCCTCTTTTAAATTGTCAATATCACAGTTTTCTTGTTATTGTGTTTTCAAGTCTAGAATAGTTTTGGATTAGCATTCTCATCATTCTACAATAGTTTTGAAATAAGAGATTTAATTTTCTCATGTTACATGAAAATTCAATTCTCATGTTGTGACTCAATTAGTGATGAGCCTCATATTTATTAAAAAAGAAAAAGAAAAGAAAAATTTTGCACGTAAATCAAATGGTCACTAATATAAGAGTTGAGTTGTGAAAAAATATTTTGGGTTATAATAAAAGAGAGAATGGTTGCTTTTCACCTTCAACATTGCTATCTAAGCGTGGCAATAAAGGTAACCTTTTTTAATTATTTCTTTGTGGCGCTAAAAAAGTTAACAAGATGCCATATTTAGGTAAGATCTGCAAAATTAGAATTAAAAGACTCTGGTTTCTCTCCTAAATCTAATTATTTAAACATTCAATATCTGCAATGAGGGTAGACGTAGATCTCTGATCCAATTAGCTCCAAGCTTAGCTAGCATATGGACCCACTCCAAGTCCCCAAGTCCCTTCATCCCCATCTTCCACTCACACACCATAATGGCCTTATACCCCACATTAACGCAGTGTCGCTTGCACATGCACTAGTCAGAAATCAAAAGCATGGCCTTTTAATGTGCACTAACCACAATATGCATCCTTCTAATGCGTTGCCTTCCCCACACAACACAACACACTAACCTCTCTCTCTCTCTCTCTCACACACACACACACACATTATATTCTCTAAAATCTAGATTCCAATTAGGGTTTTGTTTTGGTTTCTCAAGCTCCACTTGGAAACCATACCACACCCTATTGCAGCCTTTCATTTCCTATCTCCCCCATTTCCCCACGACCTAACTACCAAGATTCCTTTTTGGCCATTTGGGTAACCACTCACACATCACATTCACACACAATGTTCAGTTTCTGCAACTACAGCAAATTCTTCATCCTTTTCTTATGCACCCTTCTGATCTATTTCACTGCTTGATGCTTCACAAAATCCCTCTATTCTGTTAACTTCACTATCAGTTTCCTCTTTTAGGCTTCTCTTACCATTCTTATCCAATCATGGAAAAAAAACAAAAAAATCACTTTTTGACCATAACCCAGATTCAACTTTAACACTCACATTCACATTCAACGATTTACTACTTTGAAAGATCTAACCCTATTTTTTTTTTCATCTTCTTCATCTATGCCTAAGGTTGCAGAACACAAAGATGGATCTGAAACGGAAACATCAAATTCCATCGATTCCTTTCAACATTTAGCCACAGCCAAAACCAATTGTTCTCTTCACAACTTGTTACCAATGAAACGCACCGTTCGACCACTCTTCGGGCTTCTCCTCTTCGTCGTGTTCATCGCCACACTCACTTCCAGAGCCATGGTTCGAAGGGGAATACTCTCCCTCGAGCTCGAAACCCGAGTCCTGATCCAAGATCCACCTCCGCCGCCGCCACCTCCGCCGCTGAACTCCACGCTTCTGAAACACGCCGCCGTCGAAATCGGCGAAGAAAAATCAAAGCAAGAGATCCAACAGCTTCTCGACGGCAACTTCGGGAGCCAAGCGCGTCACCGAACTTTCGTTTCGTGGCGGCGGTTCATCCACCACGACGTCGCCGGCGACCACCACCACGACAAATCATCACCGTCCAGGCACGTGAACGTTAACAGTAACAACCTCCCGGCAACGCTGCGTTCGCCGTTGTTCTATCGTTACTGGTTGGATTTCCGGAAGGTTCTGCAGGATTGGGCAAGGAAGAAGAGGTTTCAACCCGGTATCATGTCCGAGTTGACTCGTTTAGTTAAGGTTCCGATTGAACAGCATAACGGTGTTAAAGTGGTTACTGGTTCCGGTGACAAGAGGTACTCTTCATGTGCTGTTGTTGGGAACAGTGGGATTTTGCTAAACAGAGATCATGGTAGTTTAATTGATGCACATGAAATTGTTATGAGGTTGAACAATGCTAGGGTTGATAACTATGAACACAAGGTTGGGAAGAAAACAAGCATTTCATTTGTGAATAGTAACATCTTGCATTTGTGTGCAAGGAGAGCAGGGTGTTATTGTCACCCTTATGGTGCTCATGTTCCAATTGTTATGTACATTTGTCAAGCCTTGCATTTCTTGGATTACGCTGTGTGCAATTCTTCTCACAAGGCTCCTTTGTTGGTCACTGATCCTAGGTTTGATGTGTTGTGTGCTAGGATTGTGAAGTATTACTCTTTGAAGAGGTTTGTGGAGGAAACAGGTAAGGGTTTTGAGCAATGGGGTTCTGCTCATGATGGGGCTCTCTTCCATTACTCTTCTGGTATGCAGGCTGTGATGTTGGCTTTGGGAATATGTGATAAAGTTAGCATTTTTGGGTTTGGGAAATCAGCTTCTGCTAAACATCATTATCACACTAATCAGAAAGCTGAGCTTCACTTGCATGATTATGAGGCTGAATATGCTTTCTACCGTGACCTTGTGGATGGAAATAAGCCCATTCCATTTCTCTCGGAAAAGTTTAAGATTCCTCCTGTTGTCATGTATCAATGACAATGATGAAGTGCTGCTGCTACTACCTGCCAATTTGAGTGGTGGAGGGGGTTGATTTTTTGTTTTTCCCCCCATATATTCACGTCTGAATTGTTTCTTATTGTGATACTTGTGAAATGCACAGATAGTGGAAAACAATACTGATTCAAGATTCATTTTTTGTATTCTCAACTTTGTTTGTACTGCCCCAAATGTAAGCCTCAAGGCAACATAAAGTGTAAATTTTGGTTAGATCAATACTCGCGCTTTGACCCTTGGATGATTAAGCATAAGCATGCCCCATCTATGATTTGTGTATGATGCAAGAGTCTTTCCTTGGTTGTTTAATTGGGTGATTTTATTTCACCGGCTATGATGACTTCCTAACCATATTTTACTATCCAACCCTTCATAGATGGAACATTGATCCAAATAATTTGCGTGAAGAAGCCGGGTCTAGCCCTGGCTTTAGTGGTAAGAGGGTATCTAAGTACATGCCACGTCCTTTGTCCAAAGGTTAGCCTTAATTGCGTTGTAACTGTCTTTTAAAGGCACAGTAGCGACCAAAAAAAAAAGCACTTAGTTGGATACTGGATTGCGACATTTTAACAACTTTGCAAAACCTGGCGAATAAAGAAACCCAAACAATTTATAGTTTCCATGTTTTAAGGTGTGGTGTGCAACCTTTAGTTATTTCATTCAAATTTACATGGGGCAAATTTAAATCATTAGGTATTTGTGGCAGCTTAAACACGAGTCTCCAAAATAAAGACATTATTATTATATCGTTTCCTCTACTCATCATTTTCATTCACACCCAATAGCAGTCAACTAAAACTTAACAACGACATCATGTTGTTAATGTAGTTGCACTCTATTGCTGTCATGCAAGAGTAGGACAAAACATTTACTTACTCCAAGTTAGTGTCCGTTGACCTATACATACATCAAAACGTGACACCACATACACAACCTATTCTGTTGCATATGTATATAATATACATCGACAAAGATCATCCACAACATAGAGAAAAACCTCTTGTTGAAACTTGAAACAGCTTCAGACAAGATGAGCTTGGGTCATATATCTTTTATGCATTACAAAATAGCTTCCCCTTCACTTTTTGGCACTTTCACTCTTCTGTGTCCATCACCACGCCCTTCTCTTCATACTTCACTCCCACCAAATAGCTTATGCGTACCTGTGAACAAAAGTGCACGGATCGGTGTATACTCAAGTGTTTTTCTCGATTGAAAATCTGGCTTATAGTTAAAGACGGGTTATACTTATACCTGCTTAGGATCGTAGATAGCATACTCATTGTATTCCAAGGGGCTATCTTGATGATCTGAGGCAACTAATCTACCAGAAGGAACTTTTATGTCATCTTTCCAAACAAAGTGCTCTGATTCATCTGTTTTCTTCTTTCCCAGCCCCTTCACTCCAAGCTTCTTTTCCTCCAAAGATTTTGTGTCCTGATTCAATCATTGTTAAAACCATATCAATAACATTCCTGAGAGTGAAAAGCCATAAAAAGGGATACCATTAGTGCCTACCTCAGGTGGGCTTTTCAACTCGATAATCTCATTTCCTAGAGAAGCAATGGCCAAAACCAAGAACCCTTCTGGCCTATCCACAGCAGTAAAACCATATCTTGCAGCCTCTGCTGCAGCATCGGAACAAACAATAGCTTTGCCAAACTGTTGCCAAAAACACATAACTGATGAGAAAATGTTCACTATCATTAGAATTAAATAAACTACCATTTGTATTTCTAAATACCATATAACCCGGAACCGGTAGTGAACATATCGCTGGCAAGAACCCCTTGTGCAAGTGCCTCAAAAGATTTGAACTTCGTGATCCTTACATAATATAATCATAAAATGATAAACACATCCAGATTTTTTTCCTTACAATTTGAACAATATTCTAGTGTAGTCTTACCACACCATAGAAGAACCTTATTTGGTAGCTTTAGTATGTCTTCATAGGGAGGGCAAGCCCTCGGTTCAACAGTAAAAATGTTTTCAACTGACACCCCATATTCCTGAAGTTCATAGGAAGTAAACACTCAAGAAGATATATATGCTCCTCGTTATAGTTGTACATAAAACACACAAAGAAAAGAGTTGTAATCTTACAATGTCACCAACTTTGACCGGTTCATAAGTATTTTCCAGGTATTTCACAATCATCTCATAATCATTTGAATTTTTTTCCAAAGGAGAAATTGAGCAACCCAACTTGTTGTATGTGTCTGATAATGGATCATCAAGAGTAGAGCCACTCATGTCTCCTATGAGATGAGAAGCCATGGTTATATCTCTAACACCCTCCAGGGCAGCAGCAGCCTAAGGAAAATTAGGACAAGACTCAGTCTTCAAAATAAGTCTTCAAAATAAGTAGGGATGTGCAAAATAACCAAAAAAGTGGGTCGAACCATGAACCGAACCGCTCCATAAAATAACCGGTTTTAAAAAATTAATTCATGAACCTAACCGGTTTTTAAAGAACCGGTTCATGAACCGAACCGGTTTTTAGAACCGGTTTAAGAGTCGAATCGTTTCCGAACCGAACCGAACCACTTTCAAACCGAACCAAATTAATTTTTATAACTTTATTTTTTAAATTTTAAATTTTTTTCTTATTTTAAAAGAGGGTCGACCCGGACCAGTTTCGGACCGAACCGGACCAGTTTCGGACCGAACCGGACCAGTTTCGGACCGAACCGGACCAGCTAAACCAATTTGGTTCGGTTTTTCAAAAATAAGTGGTTGAACCAATGACGGTGGTGACTAATTGGGCTTACATGATCTGCAATCTCCTGATAATCTCTAAAAATGAAAGGCCTTGTGGAGTGCATCAGAGTGAACCATCTTTGGCTAAAATCATTCCAAACAGCCTCAGCCTTGGCCCCAGTCTCTTTCAATGATTTCACCTTCTCTATGAATTCTAAGAGAACTTCCTCACCTGATAAGGGTCTATTGTCAGTCTTTGTGAAGGATATTAGAGAAATAGGAAAAAGAAGTGTTCCTTATCTACTACATACATCTTTTCTGGTGAAGATTTGTAACCATTCCTATTGGAAGGTCCGGAGAGTCATAACCCATCTCCATCAATGCATACCTGAACTCAATGTAGGTTATCTTGAGACTTAAACAAATTAAAATCATACAAAGGTTAGTGTTCAGATATTGTACTTACTTATATATCTCTTGGCTGCACATAACCTTCATAAAATTTGCAACCAGAGGCTCAAGTTTACAGTGTGTTACTGCTATCCCCAGCTGCCGAAGACCTAGTGCCCCATATCTAACTTCAACTCCATCATCCTATACAATGGCATAGAACTGTCTGTTACCTAAAAAAGGTGGCATGGATAAATCACTAATCATTTGTGTGAGGGAATAGATATTTACCATGTCAATGGGGTAAAACTTCAAAGGCTTCTTCTGGAACTTCTTCTCTCTTTCCCAAGATTCAAACTCATTTCCTGTTATTTCCTGAAAGAGCCTCACAAACTCTTTCAGAGCATTGTCCACATTCTCCCACTCTTCTAATCTCTCCTCTGCATTTGGATCATCACCAACTCTCCCTTTTTTGAAGTAAAGATGCAAACGATTCTCTGGGACTACAATCAGTTGCATGACACAGTAACTGCCCCAAATTAACACCACTAATTAGGTATAGTAGTCTTATAAATGTCAATATATACTAAAATTGCAATTGGTCTTCATATATAACATTACTCATTCAGTCCTCTCCCTTGATCACAAAGGGAGAAGGCACAGTTGTACAATATCCCATCTCTTTCAAATATCTTTCCACCTTGTTCCTGCAATTTGGTATCTTTATACACCCCTCTCTTTCCATAAAGCTTGAGCTGTTACCACGTACAAAATTTTATCAGACACAAATGGTAAAAGAGCTCCATGTGTTTTACTCACATCTTTTCCAAAAAAAAAAAAAAAAATTTTTAAAAAAGCAGTATGAAAGAGTAAATTATGTACTTCTGCTGAGAGTGATTCAATAGCCTCCTCCCCAGGATCTTGTTTGTCCCAGGGGATTCCCTTGCCATCCACAGAAAGATCAGAGACAAGATCATAAGCTTCCAAAGGTTGTGGTTCTTGTTTTTCGATGCTGTCAGTCAACCAAGTCTCCCTAACCACAGGTATACCCCTCTCCCTACAGTAATATACATTAACAATAAATTAGGCATGTTTATTGTGTCCATAATAGATGTAGCAATGCCATTCACATCTCACATTACCCATTTTTACTTTTGTTTTTTTAGTGTTAATCTTAGGGTCTTCATGCACAAAAATGCCAAAAGATTTACAATTCACAATGTTCTTGACGTGGAACCAAACAAAACATAGATAGCTAGCTTATCATTCATAAGGATTAATAATTGTCTAAAAGCTTTTACAGCACTGACATGGCTTCTGCAAGTTTGGATGTGCCACCACGTTCTCGCTCAGCAGGTGAAGCCACCAAACAATTTGCCCCTGAAGAATTTAACAAGCCAGGTTATAGCAACTCCCAGCAACAAAAGAAACTTTTTTTGTCACATTTGGAGTGCTACTAGCACATTACCAATTATAGAGTTTGCAACTTTCCCTCCATGCTTTTCAATAGTTGTTTTCCAATAATGCTGAGTAGCCAAAAACAAAATCCAATCAATAAAATTCAAAAGATGCTAAACGACATGAAGGATAGTTATTATTATTAAGTCAAGAACAAAAGTGGTGCATACATGTGTCCGAGTAAGACGACCCATCAAAGATATCATCATTCCAGTAAAAGGCTTTTCAGCTAATAAGCCTAAATCCCTGCGAGGCCTGTGACTTGGGTCCTGATATTTCTTTAGCAACTACAGCACACACCAGCAAAACAAGCCAACAAATATTTTATAAACAAAACAAATTCTTAGGTGACAAGTGATACACAATGAAGAAGAGATATATAAAAAGCAAAAACAAAAAACAAGAGAGAAGATCACATCTGAAACAAGAGAATTCTGAACAGAATCTGGTAGCTTAATGGGTTCCTCTTTCCTTGGAGGGTCTCTGGTGCTGAAATTGCAACTAGCCCATTCACTGTAGAACCCTCTACAAGCATAACGTCTGCCATCAAACTCCAAATTGCCATTGCAAACTGAGCATTTCTTTAATGCACCGTAAAACAACAAGTCTTGGCTGTTCAGAAAGGTGGCAATTAATTGAATCACTAACATGAAAATCCACATTTTGGAACATTTTGGTGATGGAAAATAATCAGAGTTGGAGAAATGGTTTAATCTAACCAACCATCTTCGTGTAATTTCAAGATCAGAGCCAGAGGAATCAAGGTCATTAGCCTTCAAAATCTCTCGCATTTGCTCCACAGAAAGGTGCTCATTTAAGGCTTTACAGAACTCATCATACTCTGCAGCAACATCAGCTTCAGGTTTTCCATTGGTTTGGCTATCCTCATTTTCCACCTTGGCTTTCTTCGGAGAATGCTCCACTTCATGTGCCTTTGCCTCAGCCTTTTGCTTCCTTGTCATCACTTTCTCTTCTTCCCCAGGTGCATGAACATGCGACCTAGTTTCATGAACCTTCAAAATTTCCAAAAACACCTTAACTTGTTAATTAAAATAACAAAAGAACTGCACTAACAAAACAACAATGGTAGAAAACCCCCATTTGAGGTGAATTAAAATGTTGATAGAAAACCCCCGAGGCTAGCTCAGTTGTCAACTGAGTTCCCAAGGATTTGCTTGAGTCAGGGGTTCAAACCCTAAGCAAATTCTTGGAAAATCTTTGAGGGCCAGAGAAGGAAAGTGTCTCCTTCTCGGTCGGGGGATTAGTCTCATTCTTCCTCCGATAGCGAAGCTCAATGCACCGCTGTTCCAATGAGGGGCTAGCCTACAGGACCCTACCCTTAGGACAAGGTGACCGGAGGAAGTTGAATGTGAATACCTCCGGGTTATACCAAAAAAAAATGTTGATAGAAAAAGATGAACAAACCTTCATGTTGGTGCTTAATTCAGCTGAATGAAAGAGCAAAGAGCTTTCTACAACTACAATGAGTTTAGAGTCTTGAGACTTGGATAAGGTCTGAACTAAATAAGCATTGATTCTGTGAACAACTTCACATGATCATAGGTTGGAGCAAAGACAACAACATTCCCGAACTGCCACGTACATGGAGTTCTCACAAGAAACCAAGTCTTTTTGTCTTCACCACAAAATGCCACGTCTGCCAACGTGTGCATGTTCTTGACACGTGGCCAAATGGTTACATTTTAGTGCCTTACAATGCTGACACGTGGAAACACCATACGAGTGTGTTTGTTGTTCCTCCTCAAACACCCTATCATCAATTATTCTTTTGTTCCACAACATTCGGTTGGATTGGAATCATAAACGGTGCAATCTTTTTTTTTTTGGTAAGCAAAACGGTGCAATCTAACCAAGGAAGATGATAAACAATATATATATATTTTGTTTCTTTTCCCAAAAGATAAACAAGTTGATGTTTCTTTTCAAAGTTTCATGGATTCAATAAGGCAAGTTTTACATGCAGGTCAAAATCAAGTAAGCACTCAGCTGAACTTAGATTTTCGAATGAATGAAAAATATACCTGTCGGCATGGGTATTCGGCATTGTGTGTCTTTTAGCAAATTTGGACTTTTTAACATTTTGTGCACTCTGTGGTAAAGAGACACCTATATAAAAGCAGAATAACAAGTATATATGTTGTTGTGGTTCACGCCAGTGGCTGAGGAATTTTTTCCGTGGGGCTAAAAAATAAATATTTTTTTTTCTTCAAACATAATATATGGGAGGTCAAACATGTTTTGAGAAAAGTTCTTATAATGAATTTTTTTTTTTATAATGAAAGAAAAATGGCAAAAGCTAAAAGTTCATGGGAGAAATTTTTTTTTAAGCTCTTATCTATTTTTCTTGAATTATGTGTTTTTTTTCAATGAAGAGTTATAAAGATAGATATAGAGATAATTTTTTTTTAAATATGTGTTTTTTAGTAACTTTTAAACTAATTTTTTTTTTTGTAATTACCAAACATCTTTTAACTTTTTTTAAGCTCTTTTTTTAGCTTTAGGGTCTAAACATGCTTTTAGAGAAATTTGTAAAAAAAAAAAATTTGTAGACAGATATTTCCCCATAATTTAATACTAATTCCATATGCTAACTGTTACCACCAGGTCTGCGCCAACAAGAATTTGAATTGCACTCTTTCTTATTGTTTTTTTATTTTGTTCATTTCGTTAATTTTCGTTGAGGGAGAAAAAATGCATTAAGAGTTGGAGGAGTTTCAATAGATATAGAACCTGAGATATAAAGAAGCTCTATAAATTTTACGTGGGAGAAAACTACTTCAAATTTTTTGCGTGAGAGGAAAAAGTGAAAATTTCTTGCATTATACTTATGTTAAAAAAATTTGGGGGTGGCCGCATATCCTATCCCTCGGTCCGCCCTTGGTTCACGGGCAATATATAAGATTTTAAATAAAATGAGCTTGTGTTTTCAACCATTTTAGTATGTTTCTAAATTTGATCTTTGAAATTATTTAGATAATGTTATCAACATATTTGTTTTCTAATAAGGGTAAAACGTAATTTAATAATAAAAAATATATTAAAAAATGTCAGAAATATATTAAAAATATATATATAAAAGTCCTTCAAGAATTAAAAATAAAATTATTTGTTTCTAAGATAATCCAGAATTTACTTGTTATATATTGAATGGTTAATCGTATTCACAGTATATTGAATCTGTATAAAAAAAATGTATTGAAATAAATTTTATTGGCTGATTGAATCTCGTGCCCTTGATAAAACTAAACATTATTATCTTGTCCCCATTTTTAAATTATTTCAAAATTTTAACATTTCTAAAACATAATACCAATCTGTCTCTATTTGATCATCCTTTTCCTCGAATCTGGACATGTTCGACAAGACCATATCCATCAACAAACCTAGGTCCAATATTTGCTTGTACGAGCTAGCCATCAACAGATGGACATCCTTGTACCGCAGTCAGTCTTCCCCTATTTATTAGGCATAGCCTTTTCTCCGTTAGGCTCTTGTAAGGGCGGGTACGAGAAGGGTCCCCCTCTCCCCTGTGATCAAAGTACTAGAGTACAAGACCTACGTACTTGAGTAAGTTTCGAGGGGATGAATTACTCGAGTATTATGCATATGAATGGGTTTCAGCCTCAGTTTTTACCCCAAATCCCACTCGTTTCTCATCTTTATTCTAAACCATCAACGTGACTTTCATCCCACCATCCGTAAACCTTTAATCTTTTGAAATAATTGTCATTACACTTACATATTCTATTTTTTTTTTCAAAAATCTGAACCCAAACCAAACCCCAATCCCAATTTCGTGTGAAAGATGATCTTACGTTCAAATATTTATGTTGCAATTATCTACTACAATGGAAGTCAATTTGAAGGTCCCAATGATGCAAACTTTGAAGGACAGATCAAAACAATACAAATCAAATGAGGCATAACATTCAATGAACTCAAAAGGAAAATTCATCAAAAATTGGGACTCAACAGTTCAGCTCTCGCTTGATAGCCAAGTATGAGACCAAAAATGGATACTACATTGGTAATCCGATCAACGACGATGATGATGTTGATTGTATCATAGATGCATATATTAAGATGAAATAGGAGAGTTTTATTGAGATATATGCTGAAGTTGATTCTGGTTAGCCTTCATATTTACCAATGTATATGAGCACTTCAAAGTATTTTGGTCAAGAAGACAAATTTGCCAGCTTATCTGCACCTCCAACAATGTTTAGCCAAATAACATCAGGGGAACAAGAAGAAGAGGATGAAGAATAGGATATGGACAGTGATGAGAAAGGAGAACCTAAAAGTTTTATAATTTCACTTGGTTATTCATCGGATACTGACATAGATGGTGATTTTGATAATGACACGAACCTGGCACCTGAGTTCCTCCACTTTGTTACCACTTCATGTTGACCTAGCTAATAATGGTAAGTTAGTAAATTTCAGTTTTTATTTAGTATGTCATATTTATCCTGTAAATGCTTCTGACAAAGATATCATGGTCTACATGTAATGCCAGAGATTATGTCATTTTGGAATGAAAGCCAACTTTATTCATACATTGATTAGGCACACCCTAATGAAGAGATGTTGTATGGTGATGATGAGTTGCATGGTGCTTGGCAATTAGGGATCCATTATATATGCAATAGGAGTTTGATTCTAAGTCTGAAATGCAAAATGTTGTGAAATTATTTTGATGAAGATCTATCGTACCACTATAGTTGCAAAAAAGCAATGAGAACAGATTTATGATGAAATGTTGAAACCATGCTGAAGGTTATCTCTAGTATGAACCATTTCTTATTTTTGATGCAAACTTTCAAAGATGCTAATGCATTTAGTTTTTGTGTTGCAGGGCAAACAAGTTCAAAGATTCATTTTGAAATGAAATTTCAAGACAATAGCCTGGAGGTTGCTATATGGATTGATCAAACTTTGAAAGAACAATGGTGCAGAGCTTATGATAAGGAGGGTCGGAGGTATGGTCACATGACGACTAACTATCCGAGTGTGTGAACAAGGTTCTCAAATGTGCACGTAATCTTCCAATAACAGCATTGGTGCATTGCACGTATAGTAGAGTTGTTGAGTATTTTGTCAGAAGACGTGATGAGATCCAGAGACATATCACAAAAGGCGGAATAATTTCAGAAAGGGTTGACCAAACCTTGCAAAAGAACGAGCAATTGGCAGCAACATTTGAGTATATATAGACTCATGACAAGGCCAATGATTTGTTTGAGGTTGAGGAGGGATATGACCAATCTACACATACAACAGGTCAATCAATAAGGGTGGACTTGAAGAATCGCAAATGTCAGTTTGGCAAGTTCACAACATATAGGTATCCTTGCAGCTACATCATAACAGCGTGTAAGGCAGCAACCATGAACATTCATCAGTACATGGATCCTATATTCTCTATGCATTACATTGCTCAAGTATATGCTGCACAATAATATCCGATCGGCAATGAGTTGTTGATTCCACCAAGTAATAGCCCGGCTGTAATCCCGGATCCAAATTTGGTACGCGAAAAGGGAAGACCAAAGCCATCAAGAATATAAAATGAGATGAATTGGGTTGAATCCTCAAGCAGCCAGAGTAGATGTAGGCATTGCAAGCAAGTTAGTCATAACATATGTACCCGTCGAATTAGGATTAAACAAGTGTGACTATATTTTGTCTGATGTACAAATAAGTTATGATTGTATTTTATAATGTTAACCTAACCTTATTTTGTTAGATTAAATGATTATGTCCATGAATTATCATGTGCCATTGTTATTATGCATTCATATATATTATACAAATTGCCATCCTTAGTCCAATTATCTGTGAACATGTGGAATGAATCAATTTTGCATCATTCTTGTAAGTAAATCACACATTGGTATATTAAAACCAAACTAAAACTTAGTTTTGTGGGCTTAATGGAATTGGTAATGCAATTTAGGTGTTATGCAACCCTAAAGACTTTCTTCAAGTCCAAATTTGTTTGAGGTTGAGGAGGGATATACGACACATACAACAGGTCAATGACCTATGCAAATGTCACCACAACATATAGATCCTTGCACTACATCATAACAGCGTGTAAATCATTCATCAGACGTGCATTACATTGCTCAAGTATATGCTGCACAATAATATCCGATCACTTGTTGATTCCACCAAGAATAGCACTCCCCGACACTCCAACACACGTTATAGAAATTCAAAAAAAGGTTTAAAGGTTGCGTTGCGTTGAGTTTGTAGTTCCAACTATGTAGATTTTTTGGATTACGATTATTATTTTATTGAGTTTAATATAAATATTTTGGATATCTTATGTTTAATTGAAAAATTTATGAATATTATAAGTTTAGATTCATTTTTTTGTTAAATTATTGACTATTAAATATAATATACACTACATAAATTAAAAATATTATTGTGGAATATCAATTTTGCATCATTCGTGTAAGTAAATCACACATTGGTATATTAAAACCAAACTAAAACTTTTTTGTGGGCTTAATGTGTCGGTAATGCAATTTCGGTGTTATGCAACCCTAAAGACTTTCCTGTCGAGTCCAAATATACAGTGCATGGCTATAAAACTCATTTTGATCAAAAAATCTCTCATTGAATAAAAATTAAGCAGTCACGTTCAGCTGATATACTCGAATAACCCATTATGGTGTACTCGAGTATATTTTTTTTTATTTTTAATATTGACTTTTCCTTTTTCTTTTCTCCATTTCTTAAAATTCACATACAAAGAAAAGACATAAGCAAAATATTTACCTTCATTCTCTTTTATCTTAATATTGACTCCTAGATTTTTTGTTAAACAACCGCAAATCCCGGATAAGATAATTTGTTAACTTTTAAGGGAAAGGTTATACTTACAACTTATTTTCCTTTACAACATCTTACAACCAATATCGTACCCGTTAATTTTCGTCAATCAACGGTTAGGATTTATTGTGAATTAATAATTAATTAATAAATTTTATTGGCAAAGATCTTAACCGTTGATTGACGAAAATCAACGGTTAAGATATTGGTTGTAAGAAGTTGTAAAGGAAAATAGGTTGTAAGTATAACCTTCCCCAATTTTTAAAGGTTCAAATTCTAAACCTGCTCTTGATATTGGATTTAATAATAAGAAAAAATTTATTAACAAGTAACAACATGGGAAAAAAATATTTTTCCTTACGAGGTATTAATTAAAAAAATTAAAAGCTATTAAACTACCAACCTCTAAACCTACCCATGATTCTGACTACTACTGAGACGACATTGGATGGGAATGATTCTTTGATTGTGCAGGATATTGACATAGATTAGATTCTGGTTGAGTTAACTTAACTAGCATGAGTGGCTTAATAAGAGAAGAGTATCCACGGGGATAGTGTATCACTTTTAAATATGAAAGCATATATAGCTAGTTACCAATTTAAATAGTCAAGAAAAAGATAGTGGTTGTGATCTTTCCCCTCTTCAACGTTTTCTTACCCCGACAAAGCATGGTGGAGGGTCCCTATCTTCAAGAACCAAATACACCCTCTTATTTTTTTCCTACTACTTTTTGCTTTGTTTAAGTACCTCAAAAGAACTCAAATTTAAAATTATTTTACTCTCCCTTTCTCTATCTGGCTCTCGTGTGTGTCTATATATGTGTATATAAAATGAGGTCCTTGTAAGTTGTAACTCATGCATAATCTCAATTGGTTTTCCTCAGCAGACAATAATCTAATTAGGAATGAGAAAAGAATCATACTAATTAATTATAACCAGCTTTCTTTTTATATTGGTATATTATTCTCTAGCTACACATCGGTGGATGATTTGGTGGGCAAAGCCCTCCAAAATGGACTCTCAATGACCAGAAAGGTAGACCAGGTATATTATTATTATTATTATTTTTTTTAAAGAACTAAACTTGTTAGTTGAGGTTATATTAATGATTTTATATATCTTTATCACCCTTCACACGAAAGCCCATTGGGTTTGAAGAGTAGATGATGCATTAGGCTCAGCCTACCCATGCTAAAAAATGGCGGTGAGTATCGAATGTGACCTTGGGGTCATTGAAGCTTTGATACCATATAAAAACCAAAAAATAAGTTGTTAATTAAGATTACATTAATGATTTTATATATCTCCAATATTTTTTAATATTATCCAATATTTTTAATATTATTATTATTATTATTAAAAGAAAAACTCCCACCACCACTTTCTCATTTAATTTAGTGAATTTGCTACTTATCTTTGATGTAGAAGTCATGCGTGTCACCTGCTCTAAAATTCATATGCATTTTAATTTTTTTTTTTCTCCTCTCGTAAATTATTTGGGGTAAAGAAGAGTGATTATGGGAAAAGGGGATTGTGCATTATAGATAAGCACTTTCGTTTGTTCCTTAATGAGTGGCATTCAATAATTACACTCCTAAAGTTGCAAATTGTGAAAAACTTTTATAGATTAGGGTGATGTTACCTTCTGCATAATAATTGAATCATTCTTTTACCGAAAATGCTTGGTACATATATGTATAATAAGGTTTAAATCTCTCACATTATTAACAGATGTGTATATAATAAGGTGATATAATCGAATAAAATATATATATATATATATATATATATATACATATAAATGTAAGACTGTGTATATAAACGTGTGTATGTAGCATCATTATTCTTTTTCTCTAGCATATTAGAATTTTGACTTCGTCGGAAGGGAACATACAATAAATAAATATGCTTGAGCTACGACGTCACTGCCATAAATTAATAAAAGGGTTTTATAAGAGTTATATTGTACGAAAAGTGATTGTGTAATGTTATATAGATTCATTTTACGTGCCTTAACTTTTATTTATTTTTTTTATTTTGAAAAGTGTGGGCCCCATAAAATATTGTGTGTGTAGGAAACTTTATTGTGTCATATTAAAGGACAAAATGAAAACCTTAATAAAATGCATAAAACTCATTAAACTTCAGTAATATATAACACGCCGCATATACTCTGCCGTCTTTATTTGGTTTCACATTTAGCACAGCTTTAAGGTGTACTTTGTATAATAGAAGATTATAAAACACAATATTAGATCAAGAATTGTTATTCTAGCTAGTTGCGACTCAGTCCCAAAATTTGACCTGTTCAAAGGGTAATAGGTTCATCAAATCATGGAGTTCAATTGGTGCATTAGAGCTGAGCAGGTAGGGTATGAACGATTCTTCCGAGTGCCATTTTTAAAAAGGGTTTAAAACTTTAATCCTGAACCTACCCCGAACAAGATTGCCTCCCATGGAGGAGATAAATCTTTAGTGCTACTGTAGCACCTAGATTCAGTATATCTCACTAATGAGATCATTACACATCAGAGGAGAGGGAAAAAATTTGACGGAAAAAAAAAATTAACTGACATATAATATTTCTATTGGTGAGACGTACTGAATCTTTGGTACAACAGTAATGCCAAAGATTTATTTCCATGGACGATACCTATAAGATTTATTCAAAAAAAAAAAAAAAAAGGGTAGTAGGTTCAATTCCCGAGAGTCATAATTCTTGGGAAGGGCGAAGAAGTTCAAACTCAAAATCAAATTAATCGGTCCATTAAGACTTCACACACCGGTTGATATGTGAAAAAAAGATAGAGTAAATACCCTTTTAGGTCCGTGACAAAAAACACAATCCTCATTTTAGTCCCTTACAAAAATAAATTAATCTCGAGGTCCCTAACAAATTCAAAGTGGACCCATTTAGTTGAAACTATGGTCCCTCACAAATTCAAAAAAGACCCATATTAGTCCCTTAAAAGGACTAAAATGGGTCCCTTTTGAATTTCTTAGGGACCTCCATACTATTTTTTTTTTTTGTATCAAAAAAAAAAAAAAAAAAAAAAAGGCACACACAATAATAGTCTAGCAAACCATGACTATCCATAAGCAGCAAATATATATATCAAAAGTGTCACAAAGATTTTAAAAAGAGTTACATAGCTAAGTCCTTAAATGAGGTTTACCATTTAGTAATGAAGCGGATAAATTTTCTCCATTCAAGAGATTACAAAAAATTGAACATGATATAACACCTAATCTCTGTTGCTATGAGAAGAAAATTCATCTACTTCATCACTTGAGGCAACCATCTTATTAATTAACCACAAAGCAAACTCGTCCAAATTAAACTGATCAAAGCTCATCACCATCCACCAAGTGCTCGGTAGCAAACCGCTCCCTATGTTCATGCCAAAGCAATTCTTGAGAATTTTTTGTTACTGAGCACAAGCGTAGTGACCAAACATTGCTACATGTTACTACTACGTACTACTCTTTATTTATATAGAACATGTTAGATCATGTATGAGTAACTTCATCTTCATCAGAGCCAGTAATGCATTCCTTCTCATCCTCAAAAGCTTCAAAAGAAGGATCATGTGGGTTATGACCCTTTCCAAAGGATCTAATATGATCTTTAAGAGATCTTTTGTGCTTAAAATCTGAACCACAAGTGCAATACCATAACTTGCCACAGTTCTTCTCATGAGTCCTCCAATCCCCTTTAACTGCAAATGTTTTCCCACATTTTCTACACATAAATGGTTTTGTCCCATGCTTTCTTTTGTAATGAGTTTGGAGAGTTCTAAAGTCCTTCAAGGGCTTAGCTCTTGGATGATTGATGTTGTTCTTGCAACCCTGTGCACAGCAATAACATGGTAACCTTAGCATTGCAGCTGGTTGTGTTCCTCTTAGTGAGTCTGGTCCTTTCCTAAATTCGGATCCATGCCCCCACATATGCATCTGCAAATGAAAAAAAGTTGGTACTAATTTGAGTTACTAAAGTACATATGTTCTTTATCTAAACCAGGAGATTATTTATTGTGGTCCGGGATCACCGTTCTTTTGGTGGTCTCTTAGTGTAAATCAAATGGTAAAAGTGGAAAAGAGAAAAAATAAAAAGGGAAAGAAAAAATTGATATTGTGAAGGGAGAAAAAATTGATATTATTTCCCTAAACCAGAGCTTGAATCAGATTAGTTGGATAATTGATGAATTGTTGAAAGGGATAGGTTATACTTACTACCTTCTTTCTTACTACTTCTTACTACCAAATCTTAATCATTGATTTCCGTCAATCTAACTGTTATAATTTATTGGAAATTAATAATTAATTAATAAGTATGATCCAATAAATTATAACCGTTGGATAATTGATTTTGTATTGTTGAAAATATAGAAAATAAAATAAAAAATAGATGTTCATTTCTAATTGATCTTGGAACTTTTTTGAAATTAGGCAATAAAAAATAATCCTCAAGCCTGCTCTATTTGACCTAGCAATAATCTTCCTTTATATGACCTAGCCGTGGCTATATTACAAACAATTGTTGGTCTTTATTGATGGGGTCTAACAAATCAAATTCTTGTCAAAAAGCAACTGCTAGGCCCAGGAATGGTTAAATGTATCTATCTTTAGGTATCCACCTATTTAAAATCTGAAATTCTATGAATATACAATAGAATTATAAGGAGAATCCTAAGTTTTGAATATTCACTTTATCTCAGCTTTGGCCTAGTAGTTATGTATCCTACTCTTACCTACTGTGACATATTATGCCTCCTCTTACCAACATATATCAAATTTAAAAAAGGAAAAAGAAAAAAAAAATGAGAATAGTTCTACTCTCCATATACAGCTCCAAAAGTATTCTCTTGGAGTCTTAAAGTGAGGAAGAAAGTAAAAGAAAAAAGATGGTCATCAAATAGTCATGGATAAACTCTTGGTAAAGTTGAATTATATGATTGTTTTCTTCTTGATGGTTATCCATTGTCATGGTCATTAATACTCATTATCATGTAATGTCAAGCATTTACTCAATTTGGCTCAATTTGGCGGGGACAAAATGCATGGAATTTAATTTCAGAGTATATATAGGTATCCACACAAGCTAGTACAAATTTTATGCCTTTGGACGGACAAATTCATCATCGAGTACAGAAAGAATCATCATATATAGAGATTATACTAAACAAACAAAAGGAGCAGTTAACGAAAATAAGACAACATTAATTGAATCCTGTTCATAATGGTTTCGATGGAATGCATATTTCGAAAAAAAAAAAACTTGAAGTGATCGTGAGATTAAGAACAAATTGAAGATCTTAGCCAACCAAAATGAACCAAAGTAACATGATGGCTGCCAGAATTTATATGATTCCTTAATCTTAGAAAAATGTTCGCTAGTAGGTAACGATAATTATCCCCCGATATATATAACTGTCAATTATTATTATTATTATTATTTAACTCAATTTTTACGACCTTCCGAAGGACGAAATAATCATTAATAATTTTTTTTTGAAATAAAATTCAAGCCATATTATAAGGTCAAATCCGTATAAACTAGTTTTGTCCTAAGTGGTGCTGATTTTCTAGAGTTAAACGGAAGATATAGTAAGAAATCAAATAGTGTAAATTTATATAATTGTATTCAAGTTTTGGGATATGATATTATGCATATTTTTTTTTTTTATGTCTACTCTATCTATTCATCTTCAATACCATTGGATCAGAATGTTAAGAGAAGAGAAAAAATGATGAAAATTAGTGAGATTTTGATTTAAGGGTACCGGAGACGAGTAGAAACGTAGACATGAAAAAAAAAGTAGGTAGAGTATTTTATCCCTTAAATTTTTATTTTCTCATAAAATAAAATATTTTCTTTGAGGGACTACATGATATAGTACTTAGCTTATATTCCTCCTCTTCGCACTAAATATTAACTCCTCATTTCTTAAAAAGAAAAATCGTATAAACCAATGTGTATGTTCAGTTTTAATTAAATCAATTGTAACAATTATGTTTATACTCTCATGAAAGAGAAGGTAGATCAGGCACACGAGCAATCTATCTTCCTCAGCCTTACGGTGGTTATATGTTCTGTAAGTTAACAGCATCACAAGCCTCTTGCTTCAAACGTGTGTGTCTATATATATATATTTTTTGATCATTGTTACAAAATTCCTTTAAAAATATAATTATTAGAACCTTAATTATTTTTCACTTGCAACTCTCTAGCTCCTTTTCTTTCTAAAGCTTGATCCTGGCCCTTAATTCTTATTCATATAGTTTTCTACTTTTTTTTTTTATGGGAAAACATTTTTTCATGTTACATGAGAATTCAATTCTCATGTTGTGACCCTTCGTTTTTCGTGCAAAGCTTTTTTTTTTTAATAAATGTGAAACCTACCACTAGTTGAGTCACAACATAAGAATTAAATTATCATGTAACATGAGAAAATCAAATCATTTTTTTCATTTATAAACAAGTTATGATCATTTGTGAGAAAATAGTTTAACAAAAAATCTAGAGTTTTTATACTATATGAGAAGATGAGAACCAACTAACCTGCATGTTGTTATACCTATTGAAGGTCTTGCTGCAAATGGAGCAAGCAAACTGCATAGGCCCAACAAGGATCTGAGCAGGAGTTGGTATCCAAAACCTTCTCTCAGTGTTAAAAGAGCAACCATGGAAGGTTTTCTTCAAGGGCTCTTCTTCCTTAACATGGAAAACCTTCTTCTCATCATCATCAGCTTCAGGATCTACTGTAGTAGTAGTAGTGTCAGGCAATCCAATGTGCAAAGCTACAGTTACTTGTTCAACCTTTTCTTTTTTCACCTCAAAACTCTCCATTTGCACTTCATGTTCTTCCTCTTTTGAACCACTTAAAATAGGAAAAAATTGGATAGTCTTCTCATGGTTCTGATTATAAGAAGAAGAAGAAGAAGAAGAAGGAGATGATGATATAGATGAAGTTAGATATGAAGGAGATGAATATGGTTTGAGCCACTCAATGAAAGTTGGGGCATGAAGGTAGAGATTATTGTCCTCTACATTATTAAACTCCATCAAACTCATATTCTTTCAGAGGGAGAGTGTCCCTTGATTAGTGAAATTCTCTCCACAGAAAGGGTTATATCCACACTTTATATGAAAGAAAGCCTTCTTCACTTATATGGTTCATTAATGAAAGGAGACTCTCTTTCTTTGTCTTTATGGAGCTTTTCTTTTTTTCCTTTATTTTATTTTATTATAACCTTTACTTTCTCTTTTTTCCTCGGTTGGACCTTTGTTTGTTTCTTTTATGGAGAGAAAAAGAGACTAATTGGAGGGGATAGAAAATGACATGCAAAACAGGACACACCAATTAAATAGAAAGAATCCTAGATTATTTGTCTGATCCCTGAATTCTAATCCAATACCAGTCATCAATTTAGTAAAGTTGAGGTCATGTAAAATATATATATATATATAATTTAAAAATAAAGAGTATAATTAATTTTTACAAATATACATTTAATTATACTCAAATAATTTAATTGTATAAATTGGAACTCCAACAGTGATTTGACATAATGGGAAGCATATTGTGTTGATCTTTTTTTTTTAACGCTCTCTCTATATCATGGAATGTGACCCGTATGCACATAGTTTCTCAAACATTGACCTTAAGCAAGTGATCTCAAATAAAAAGATGAAAGCTAGCAAAGATGGCATAATTTGGTCAATACCTAAACGGAGAAAATATTATAAATGACGAACAAAAGGCAACAAGGACCTAGACTTAGTGTTATCTAGTGTTTATAATATGTGCACCACGTTGCTTAACTTCCGTAAGCCAATAATTTAAGGGGAGAAATTAAGCCTAATTGTTCGTTGATGATAACTGCTGTCTGCTGCAACTTACGTTATTTCATTTCACAAAAATTAGTAAATAAATAAATATTTATATGGGATAGGATCTTTTGATAATGGTGTTAAACAAAAAATTTAAGTTTCATGGCTTTACCCCTTTTTAATCTAGAATTGCTAGCAAAAAAATTTGACACCTCATCTGAAGACCGTTAGATCAAAATAGATCACGGTGTCACATGTTTACAAATCAGAGTCATTAGATTAAATAAAATGTCAAACTTTTTCTTTGACATCGGTGTCAAAGGATCACGTCCATATGCAAATCACTTAAAGGAAAACATTTCCTAATAATTTATCATTATATTTTTTTTTTTCATTCTTAATTTGTTCAATTAAGAATTTCCTACAATCACAATAGCCTTCAAAGAAGAAATCATCAAAAAGCTTCTTTTCGATCTTATATTATTCAAGAGAAACGGTTCTTCTTAAAAATGAATAGTATCATCATTGAATGTTGGGACGAATTAATGTGACTATATATTTTTCTTTCATTAAAAAAAAACTATACGAACATGAGACTATAGGACATTACAAGCGCTCCTTGATGAACCATTACTAATGAATGAATAATAAATAAACCTTAATTTATAATAACATTAAATGTTTTCATACTTATAAAGTTTGTCCTCTAGGTGATATTTGACATACATTCCCATGACCATGAGTTGCGTGTGTCTGTGTGTATGAAGAAACAAGGTATATATTCCTTTCTACAAAATTCAAATCTATAGCTATCAAGTAACGTACAAAAGCTAGGCCACGCCACTGGATGCCGAATCGTGCAGTGTTGTGTATTTTGGAGCTAAGCAGAACAGATCAATGATTAGGTAAGTGGAGCCAATTAATTGTTGGTTTTTACCGACAAGATTTTTGAGGGCATCTTTGTAAGACAAATGCTCACACATGCATGCTTAGCTTCTCTCTCTCTCTATCTAACTCCTCCTTTTTGTTTATGATGGGAGCATATCGTCAGTATGTGATTTTCTATCAATATCACAAGTTTCTCTTTTTTTTTCCCCGCACTGTTTTCAACCTTTCAAACTTTTTGTACACTTTCATATTGTGAGATTTACACTTAGCCTCAATATAAAGTTCTTTTTTTATTTTTTATTTTTATTTTTATTTTTGTTTGGATCATTCCATGAATTATCCTCAATATTGTATCATCAGTCATGAACATTATTAATTCTCATTAATCAAAATATCACCCGTTCAATTGATTATTCAATTAATTAATTTGGTTTGAATTATGTCAAATTCATATATGGATGATATTGGATTTTGTGTTTAAATCTTATGGGTTATGAATAAGAAGTGAGTTGAAGAAGAAGAGAAAGAGGAAAGTTGAAAGGGGTGTGTGGATAGAAGTCTTACACTGGACAAGTGATGATAAGTGGAAGGGTTTATAAACTTGCACAAGACCTCTTTAGTTCGGTTCGGTCCAGTCCGGTCCGGTAGCATGTGTAGGAAAAATAAAATAATTTTTTTATTAATTCTTTTGTCCAAAATGCCCTTGTCCTATCTATTACTTCCCTCCGTTTTGAACGCTTCGGTTTCTTCCCGCCATTTTGAACTGAGATGGTTGGTTCGGTTACTTTAACCAACTTGCTGCTGTTGATTATAACAATTTGCCAGTGGCGGTTCAGACGGCGATTCATTGTGTCCGATTGATGTCTATATATAGATATAGCCCGTCAGAAAATTTAATCAAAAATTTTCTAAGTCATTCTTATGTATCCATACTCATAATGCATACTGTCTAATGCTTAGAAAGTGTGATTCTCTCTCTGCCATTTAGTTGTGTTTGTGAGGGCTCCTAATTGATAGTGTCATCTTTCTTGAGACGCAAATTCATTCTATATATTCTGGAAGACAATTATTCATTAACCTTCGGCATTAATAGAGAGAACAAATTATCTTAAGAAGACAACTTCGGTTGGACTCGGATTTCTTCAATTTTTTCGGCATACTAATATCTGATTCTGATATCGAGTGAGTTTGTTCTTTACAATTTTATTACTTTGATTAATTGCAGGATTAATTATAACACCTTAGTCACACGAATTCAAAATTTATCAGTGATTTTTCACACACCGTCTTCTAGAACAAACAATTCCTCCAAAATCTTGAGCTTGAAAGTTCGGGTTAAAAGAAAATAAATTTTTTATCACTTAAATTAACAGTTGTTGGTTTTTTTTTTTTTATACAATAATTGTGGACACTACTCAAATCTTTCACCACTAGATATGCATATATTTGCAGTTCTTGTTCAATGAAAGATGATAAAATCTATATCATTTGTTCAATATCAATCGTTTGAAGCTAGTTATCTTAGAAAACAAATTGAAGGTTGTATATGTAATTGTTCTCTGATGAATGTAATTTTCGGTTGTTACTGTTGAATATTCTGATAAGAAAGTGTTCGATCTATACGAATACTAAGCAAGGAAGCTAAGTGCGTTACCTGGAGACCTCTTTTTGTTTTTCATTTCTTTTCTTTTCTTTTCTTTTTTCTTCCTTTTTTTTTTCTTTCTTTTTTGGCCATGTTCCAGAGATTACCCTCCCGTGACAACACCTTTTGAATCATTTGTCATCTTTCGGAAATTTAGTTTATTTGAAGGGTAGTGATAGTGGAGGACAAACTTTTGCAAATTTTGATATAACTATACGAAGCTTTTGTTTTCTTTTTCTTATTCCTATCCTCCTTGGATATGTGGATGATTATTATTTAGAAAGTATGTTTGGTTGTATTGTGCTTTTTTATTTTTATAATTGTTTTGTAGAATAGTTAATAAAATGATGTTTTATGTGTTTTTTATATTTTAAAAATTAAAAATCGAAACACAAAATAAAAATAATTTATATATGTTTTCTAAATTTGATTTCTAAAAAGTAATTATAATTTTTAGAATTATTTTTATAAAATAAACTTTATCGAACAGTTTTTATTTTATTTTATTCAGAAAACAAAAAAAAAAAAATTGTTTTTGAAAATAGAATTCAAACCGACCATTAATATTAAACCTCAGCACCTTTCCTTTTTTCTCGAGATTGTAAACAACATACATCACCCCAAAAGCTAGCTCAAAGGGTGGAAGTACCCAAGACCTTATAAAGGCCACATTAGCTCATACAACCAATGTGAGACTATATATCTCAACATGCCCCCTCACATGAGGGCCCATTGGGCTTGAAGAGTGGATAATGCAACAGGCTCAACCTACTTGTGTAAAGAGAGTCCACAAGAGAAAGTGGGGCACGGCGAGACTCTGATGTCATGTAAAGAACCTTGGGATACACCACCCCAAAAATTAGCTCAAAGGGTGGGAATGCCCAAGGCCTTATAAAGGCCACATTAGTTGCTCGTACAACTAATGTGAGACTATGTATATGACATCCTATCAAGCCTGTGATTTCTCCGTTCATTTGAGAATTTGCAAAATTTGCCACTCTTTCCCGCACAAGAAGCTCCTACGTACGATGTTATATATCTATTTCTTCATCGGCTAAGAATGATAAAAGGAGGTTTCATTAGTGGAGACTGCAAAGGTAGATATGGATGAACTGCCGCATGCACAGTCATTTCAACTTCATTTACCTAACTCTTCCACTAACGCAAAATAAAAATTTAATTAATTACCTAATCTCTACTGATCTGTTAATAATAAAGAGATACAATAATCAATTTTTAATTCTCATTTTCTGTCCATAATATATAATACTTTTTAAAAAATCCTTAATTTATTCATATTCTTATCGAGATAAAATAATAAAAATATATAAATGTAAACAAATGGTTAAAATGACAAAATATTAATAATATATCTAATTTTCTTTCTCAACTCTTTTTTTTTCCTTATTTAATTTTTATTCTATCACTATCTGTCTTTCCTTTTATGCATACATATATGATAAATAAAAAAAGGATTTCATTTTGTCAAAAACTTTTAGTAACAAAATATTAAGTGACATAAAAAAAAGGTTATCATGTTAAAGCAGCCCCATCAATTTGAAAATGTAACAAATCATGGTCGTAAACGGATTAATATCTTCATGGAAAAAATTCTATCGAGATTATGAATCTCAAACGCACCACAAAAATAACCTCTGTTGAAATGTAACTCAGTTCACACGCATAACTATCTCTTAATTTTTCTTGTTCGGTTGTCCTGCAAGGGTCATCAAGGTCATAATTCGTATAGATGAAGAGTTTTATATGAGTTATGTTATAGAAAAAGTGATTGTGTAATGTTATAGAGATTCATTTTACATGCCGTGATTTTCTTTCTTTTTTTTTTCTTTAAAAAGGATGGGTCTCACAAAATGTTGTGTGTGTAGGAAAGTTTGTTGTGTCATGTTAAATGACAAATGCAAACCCCATAAATGAATCTCATGGTCCTTGTTAAGCCGAAAATATTGAATTTCAAATATTTGAAATGTACAATTCCCCTATAGAATGAAATTGTTTTTTTTTTTCTTGTTAAACTCCTCATGTAAGTGTTAAGGTTATAAGTGTGTAAACTATTCTTGGTTTACTCAAAATAGTAGTCCGCAATTGAAGGATGCGTCTAGGTGAAGCTGATGAAGCGAAAGAGGAGACCAATTAATTAGTGTGTTGCCTGGACTAGTAAGGTTGAAACATTATTTGAGGGGTCACATATATAATACTATTAAATGTTAAATGATAATTAAAAAAAAAAAAGAATATAGTTGTGTTATATAACTTATTCTCGTATGTAATGATTAAGTTTGTGAAGAGTTTTCAATATAGTCCACCAAGTCGAGACAAAATGTCATTACACATGTTTGTGGAATCAAAACTATCTTGGTTGGGATAGCTAGCTAATTAAAGTTAACCCTAAGTCCCTAAGTCATACCCATAATTATATCTCCCGCATTGAATTTGCATTTGAGTCATTTTCTTCTTTTCTCGGGGGTTGGAGGATAAATTTCATAGCTAGCTACGATATTTCTTGCTTAATCCTTTTTTATACATAATTTTTCTTTTTTGATAAACTTTTTTGGTAAAAATGTATCTAATGTTATTACTTTAGACAACTTTTTCTAATGTTCATCAAAACGACGTCGTTTTGAGGTTGAAAAATTAAAAAAATTAGAATATAACCCTGAAATAAATTAAAATTACAAAAAATCATGATTTTCGTCCCAAAACGACGTCGTTTCGATGAATATTAAATAAAGTTATCTAAAGTAACATTAGAAAAAACAAACCCAACTTTTTTATACATAATTATCCTAAGCAATAAGCTCGGTGAATTAACTGTTTTATATTTATTCACTTAATAGTAGTAAAGTGTATTATTTTTAGGAGAGATTCTTAAATAAAATTTTTATATATATTTATGAAATGTATAAAAGTATCATGACCATGTTAAAAAAACCTACATAAATGACAAATATTAATTTAAAAGCATAATTATAATAAGAAGTTTCTATTTAAGATTCTCTCAATTTTCAATTTTAAATTATTAATGGCAAAAGTTCAAATGTTGGAAGGTAGTGGAAGTTAACATCATATATATATATAACCTTACATCACGGTGGTAGGTCAAGGACTTGAATTAATTGGTGGCACACTTCTAACACATTGCAAAATTACAATCAAATCAGAAAGTTGAACTTAATTATTCAGTTAATGGAAGCAGTTTTTTCTTTGTTACTATGGCTGCCCAATTGACCTTGACCTCTGATTATCATCTAAGTATGTTGCAGTTTTGAGCCGTTGGGATAGTGAATGGGAGAATACCAACCAGAGAATGAACATTTTTCAATGGGGAAGACCCAAAGATTTAGAAATTAAAGGGTTTGATTGGGTATTAATTAGTGTATATATATATATATATATATATATATATATATATATATATATATATATTTATGGCTCGGTTTGTACTCCATTGAAATACGGATTCCACATTCAGGTCCATTTCCAAATCACAAAACTTCATGACTTCAAAATTTTCATCATTACTATGAACCTTTCAAGCAACTACCAGATTGACTAAAACAAAAAGAGAAAAGAGAACTGATTTTTTACTTCAATTAGTGTGAAATGGGAACTGTCTTGAACAGCTTCACCAACCCAATCCCTTGTGTTTACGAGCAAATATTCCAAGTCATCCCATTAAAAGTCTTCCACCAGATTTAGGGCCTGTTTGGATGGGCTTTTTTTTCTCTCCAAAAGTTACTTTTTTTAAATAAAAAAAGCATTTCTCAATTTTCGTTCATTTGGATAACTGTTTTTGAAAAAAAGTAGAAGTCACAAAAAAAGTCAAAAACTTACTTTTATCAGAAGCTAAAAATTTTAACTTCTAAAAAAAGCAGAAGTCAAAAGTCAAATATTTTTTTCAAAAACTAAATATTTTTATAAAAATATAAATAGCTTTAACTTTTGTAAAAATGACTTCTAAAATAAGGAGAGATAAAAGTTACTTTTTTTTAGAAGTGGAAAGAGACGGGCTCTTAATATCTCTTTCTTTTTTTCTTCATTTTTTGCAAATATGGAAATCAAGAAAGAGACACAACAATAACAATATGACCTATCTTGATTGTGTTTTTTTTTTTTTTCTTAATATTATTTTTTAGAGTAGTAAATGAAATGAGTGTTTTCTATATTATTTTTGTTTTGAAAGATAAAAGTCAAAACACAAAACAGAAACTGGCGTTATCAAATGGATTTTTTTATTTTTATTTTGTAAAAAGTAATAAACAGTTTTTGAAGATATAATTTAAATCAATTCATAATTTATTTATTTTTTAGGAAAAGGGGAAATGGCTCTGATCCTATATTTCTAATTGATCATTTTTGCAGACATATGACTTTTTAATTATTATTATGTTCACATTGTGTCTAAATCAGTTTACATTAATTGTCTACTTTCTTTTATAATTTTGTACGCAGAAATCAAACAAATACAATTTGTTAAATAAAAACTTTTGATATGTATACACTTGAACTGAAATTAGTGAACAGCTATTTTATAAGAATTTTTTTCTCCAATATTTTTAATATGTCCTTATATAATTAAATAGAATATTCTATACGCACTTGACTGTTATTTAATACTCTTTTTTAACTTTTATAAAAACTCTTAAAATATCAATTATTTTCTACAAATTTACATTACGGTTTTTTCTTTTTATTCTAAATCTTAACTGCTTATGTTTTCAAAACAATTAGTGACTTCTAAAGTATTACTTTTAGAGTTCATTTCTTTAATAACTTATCTAATTAAGTCCAAAACAACGTCATTTTGGGACAGAAATCAAGATATTTTTATAATATAATTTATTTCAGGGTTATAATAATCTTTCTAATTATAATTTTTTAATCTTTCGACTCAAAATGACGTCATTTTGGGAGTTAACGTGTTGTTTAGAAGACAGTGGGTGATAACTAAGAGGTTTGAACTCATGTATAAAACACATGAGATTAATAATCATGAACACAATGCTATAGTAAGAATAAGAACAGACTCACAATATTGGAAAAAGGTATGAACACCATATGCAGAATAATGGAAGAAATCAGAGCCCACAGAAAGTGTCTTCTTAAGACAATTTATCCCCTCACTGATGCTGAATGTTGATGGACACTTGTCTCCCAGGATATAACAAATTGTGTCTGAAGAATGATGGCACTACTAATCAATAGCCCGAACGAGCACAACAGGATGCCAGAGGAATTACATCAAAACTATGAAAGGAGAATGCAAAATCGGATGAAGGAAAAAATATGGCAGAGAGTGCAAAAATTCTGATGATTTTAATTTAACCAAATGCACCGGTTCGGTTCAGAATGAAATCGAAATTAAAGAATCGGTTCGGTTCAAAAAATCAGCGAGAAGAAACATTTGGTTTGGAAAATCCGGAGGAAAGCAACATATAGGGACAAAAAATAAAATAATTTAATAAAAATACTGAGCTGAGACGGCGGCGCGCGTATGGTAGACTAAAGGCCACCTAGCTCCTCTCCACTCCACAAAAGTTTAGTGGCCCAAGGGGCAATTTAGGAGTGTAAGGTGAGAGCTCATAAACTCTCCCACCTCTTACGAGTTGTTCAAGGTGGGATTTCTTAAAATCCACACACCCCTTCAACTTTCCTCTTTTTTTTTTTTTCTTAACTCACTTTTTATTCATAACCCATAAGAGATATATATATATATATATATATATATATATATATATATATATATATATATTTTTATAAATTATAGTATGTTTTTTTCAAAATTACCGGTCATACACTCTTAATTAAAGTATAACCGGTCAGACATGATGTAGTTTGTAAGAATTTGTAAACATAAAGTTTGTATATATAACATTTCCCTATATATATATATATATATATATATATATATATATATATATATATATAGGGTTTATTTTTTCTGCAGTAAGTCCAATACGACGTCGTTTTGGGGCGGAAATCATGGTGTTTTTATAATTTTAATTTATTTCAGGATTATAATAGTCTTTATATTTATAATTTTTTAAGATTTCAATACCAAAACGATGTCGTTTTGGAAATAAATGCAGATACTTATCTGCAGTAACTGCAGAAATATTTTTCTCATATATATATATATATATATATATATATATATATATATATATTCTAACAGAATGTAAATAACTGGAAACATTAAAACATTATTTTTACTGGAAGAGAGAATGCTAAAAAGTTTTTGAAAAAAGAGAAAATGTTAATCCAATGGTGATTTTTATATTTTTAGTAGTAAGAATATCCTTCCTCTTATTTTTATATTCAAAATTTCAGTTTTTTTCCCATATCTTACCCATTTATACTTTTAATTTAATTTTTTTCTTACGTGTACCTGAGAGATGGCCTTGTGATGACAAAAAGTGATGCGTTCACCCGTTGGGCTCTTTTGGATACCGAGTCAAGAAAGATTTTGGATGGGGTCACAGATTCGGATTACATTTTTTTTTCTCCCTTCTTTTTCATTATGTTATTTTAATACTTTGATTTATATTCATTAAGAAACAATTTTTACAATTTTTTATTTTTTATTATTTAGGCAAATTAATTTGTTAATCCGTCAAACCGCTGTAAATAGGGACAGATTGAATTTTTTTTAACTCAATTTTTAAAATGGATCATCACGCTCCATTTTTGTCAAGCCGCTTGCTAACTCTACCTATAGTGACCAATAGATTTGGATGAAAATTTCTAAAGTTTAATCTTTTGGTTATTGAAACTAAAAATCACAATGACTTTTTTATTCATTAAAACAAAAAGGTGTTGAAACATGAAAGGGATATTCACGTTGGGTCGAAAATAAAATGCTTAGGGGCTAAAACTTGGGCTGTTTAGCACAAATTAAAGTACCAGAAACCGGTGAGTAGCCAGAGGAAGTGTAAGCCTTCCTTTTTTTTTTTTGGTAAACGAAAGTGTAAGCGTTTTATTGACTCGTATTGGTAGCATCCTATTCCTAGGGGCCCTCTACCTTTCAAGAAAATATGGGTCTCTTTATCGTAGGAAGTAGGGAAACAACAAATGAATAAGAGAATGGATGGCACGACCCTTTTTTAAATTAAAGTTAAAAAAAAATTATTTGATAATTGTATAATGTTACTCTTGGGGTTTTAAAAAGAGGCAGTGAAATAATTTGCTATTAGGGTAAATTATTAGGATAAATGATAAAATTTAGAATAAGGGTATATTCGAAAAATAAATATGAGAACTACAAAAAAAAAACTGATATGTTACTTACAAAACGCTCATACTAGAAGCTTTTAGATTTTATAATTTTTTTCTTCTTTACAATAAAAGTTTTCGTAAAATTATGTTTGACTAAATTTCTGCTTATAAGGAGAAGATAAGCTAAAAAAAAATCCCAAACAGACACTAATTCACAAAGTAACCTTAGCCTCAAAAGCACGGACATGCACATTTGAAAAAAAAAAAAATGTGTCGGACATGGACACGTTTCGACACGCGTCCGGCACATGGATTTTGGCACACGTGACCAACACTCTGACATGCGGTCAACGTTTTCCGACACTTTCCAACATGTATATGACACGTGGTCAATGTTCATACAAATTCAAATTTTATTTTATTTTATCTTTTTAACCAAACATAAAAAATTAATTTATAAATCAAATATTTTCTGTTATCGAATTTGACATGAAAAATTAACAAGGCATGAAAAATTATTTTTGCTTTATATTTATATTATAAAATTTGAATATTTGATTGGCTATATGATTTATAATGAGCTGCTATATGTATTAAATGTAAATTATATTATATATATTAAAAATATTATTTAAAATCAAAACGTGTCTTAAGGTGTCAAAATATAACATATTTTAGAATTAACGTGTCGGCATGTCGTGTCGTGTCTCGCATCCCGTGTTGGTGTCGGTGCAACATAGACATTAGCTCAACTTAACAAGAGGAGATAAACAGTATCATTGATTATATTCCCTGCTAAGATCGATCATGCATTTAATCTGATAAGAGGAAAATTCTAACTTTTATGGGAAATCTTAACAGCCACCGCATCAGGTAAATATTCTATCACATACACCATGACAATGGCTGATGTTAGAAAGAATATCTATTGTATATCTGTAAATATATATTTTCTTATTTCATTAGGATTTGAGTTAGTCTGGGCTAAGCCCATTAGTGTATCTATATATTGTATCTCTTGTATCAATTCAATACTACTAAATATTTTACAATTCCTTGAGTCTCTTGTTATTTAACATGGTATCAAGAGCCTAACAAAAGGAACCTTGATCTGTTTCTTTTTCCAGTGAACCCACTGTTCATCATCTTTTCAAAACTTTTTTCTTATTTCCAGGTATTGTCTCATTGTCAGTTTCCGGAAATTTATTGCTTCTTCTATCATGTTTTTCATCGTTGCTGAACCTTTCTCTCTGCCCTCAGACATCAGAACCTCGTTGAAGCCTCAGCTCTGTCAACCCCCACCATCCAGTGATCGTTTCCGGCGATCCACCAACCGACGTTCTCGTCTCAGCGGCACGGTCACGTCTGCATCAGTCGCGTCTCCAAAGTGTTCCACACATGCTCTCACGCGAGCTTGCAAGGTACGCCTCCTTCTCCATTGAGGCGGCTTATGGTGGCTCCATTCAGGCCGCGACTGGTTGTGTTCTTCTTGTCTCACCATGACGGTTCTGGATATGTCCTGTTTTGGTGTTTTGACATCATTTTTGTTGACGCACAGATCCCTCTTCTACCGGTTAGTTGTGTGATCTGTCTTTCTAATTTTTTTCTATTCTTGATTATGACTCCCTTATCTCTTCTATTTCTGAGTATCCAGCTACCCCTAAGTCGGAATCTATTATTTTTTCCAATTATATCCTTGCTCCGCTAAGTGTGGATAAATTGGATGGGTCAAACTATGATTTTTGGTCTTCAGATCTGCGACTTTGGTTCGATGGGCAGGATTATACATCTCACATCACTACTAAGGCTGATTCTATTACAGCTAATAAGCGCACACGATGGAAGATGATTGATGCACAACTGTGTAGTCTTATTAAAGCTACTCTTCATCCGTCAATTAAGTAGATTTTTTGACTTGCCAATACCTATAAAGCTATTTGGAGTCAAGAAAAGGCATTGTACACCAATGATACACAACGACTCTATGATATGTGTCAGAAATTGATGACTACCTCTGCTCCTCGGGACTTCAATTGTCCTATGTCTGAATATTTAGGGAAATCTCAGAGTTTTCTTCATGATCTTAACGAACTTCTAGCCCTTACTAGTGATGTTACTAAGGAGCTGGAAGTGTAATACCCTTTTTATGTTTTTCATTTTATATGGTTTACCATCCCATTTGTCTACCAATAAGGATCAAATTTTGGGATCAGCTACAGTTCATACACTGGATTCTGTGATGTCTACCTTGCTTAGAATTTCATCTAAGTGATCATGTATATTTTATTACACTTATTTATCACTCTTGATTAGTATTTTAGGAGTATTTGGAATGAAAATAAGGATCTTTTGGGTTAAATTAGATTTTTGGTTGTTTATTGGGTTTAATTTATTTTCTTCATTAAATTCCAGCTTTACGTTACTTTAGTATTTTGACCATTTCTCACTCCACATTTGTCCGATTGACTCTGCTCTTGTTCCGTTTTAAAGATAACTCAGAGAGCTACAATTTCTATGAAGACAAGAAAGCCAAATTCAGACAGAAAAATAGTCTAAATTAGAGCCCAAGTAAGATGTTAATTGTTGGAGATTTATTGATTTAAATTGTAATTAGAACCAATGTTATTTAGGCCCAAGACCATTTTCTTAGTTTTAATTCTGTTTTTATTTTTATTATTGTAGGCCGAAATTAATTGAACCCTAACCCGGTTTGGATGTGAGTTAAAAGGGTTCATTTAGGAAACTTGTCGGCAGATTTCGTTTTGATCTTGGAATCTGATTTTTAATCTTGGAAGCTGATTTTTAATCTTGGAACTCCTTCCCTGAAATATTTCATTCCTTTAACCAAAAGCCACATTATAATCTTAATGAAGACCTCTTGATCTTCTAGATATATCATAACAACTGTGGAGAACGATAATATAAGCAAGTCTATGGTAGTGTTGATTCAGTGGAAGAAGAGTGAAACACCAACCTCCTAAACTGTAGAGTGTAAGTGAATTGAAATCCTAGTAAGGGAGTCTTTCAGATATTTTTCCTTATTCTTGATCTTAAGAAATTTTATTGCAACTTTTAACTGATGAATTATGAATATTGTTGATTGATGTATCATTCATTAAAGTCTGAATGCTCTGTAATCATTTCTCTCATTGGATCCTTCCTCTAAAAATTCTATGAAATTGAGAATTCCTGCTCCAATTCTCCTTAGCTTATTCTTATTGATTGCTGAGGACAACAATATGTAAATCTGGATTCAACAAAAATAATGTTTATTTTATTTTATAACCTCTACATATGGTTACTATAGTCGCTTCCTAGGGAAGCTACTATGGTTAGGATTGAACGATGGAACATGTGGGAGTACCTCATTGGGCCATAGTCGCTGATATGTGAAGCTATTATGGTGTAGTCGCTAACTTTGGACAGATGTCAAAATTAAACCAAAGTCCCTATCCTATGTAGCGACTTTGGTATACTCAGGCAACACCAGGTTTTTTACGCATTTGCATGCCTAACATGTGGCGTTCCATAGTCGCTACACAACTCAGCGTTATGGTGCCCTGACAGTTTGGTGTATTTTTTAAATGTGTCGCATTCTGGTATATATATATATTTGGTAGTACAGTCAATGTTTCTCTTTTATTTGGGTTCATCTACCACCTACCTTAATTAGTTTGAGATAAATGTGTTATTGATATTGATATATTAGTGTTAATTATTTCCTACAAACATATAAAAGTGTGTGAGACTCATATATATGAACCCATATGAAGAGGAAAGAGAAAAAGAAAAAAATAAATCCCACATATATTTACGTATCTATAAGATATAAAATTATTTTCAACAATATAAAAATGGTAAAATGTGTGTCATTTAAAAGGATGTAAAGTTGTGTCATTTTAAGAAAGAGAAAGAGATAGATAAAGAATGAGAGAGTTGATAAAAAAAATAAAGGTGTGGGTCTCACTTATTTGTGAGAGTGAAAAATATAAATTATGTCATTTAAAAGGATAAACATTTTTTCCATATAAAAAATAATAAAGTTAAATTATTATGCTGTCATTGCAGTTGGGGACCAAAATGATAGACCGTCAGGTGATTACGCTCAACGGTAAACACGTTCGTACTATGTGTACGATACATTTATGATTTAACTTTATACCATAATTTTGGTGGATTCCAAATTTGACAAATAAGCTAATAAATAATAATAAAAGGTAAGATATTATTATTATCAAATAATATTATTATCAATGTTATTATTATATCTTAATCATTGATTTCGTCAATTAAACAATTAAGATATAATAGTAATATTTTTTGGTAGTAATAATTTTTTATCTCTAATAATAATAATAATAATAATAATAATAATAATAATAATAATAATATCGCGTTGTATATCCCATGAAACAGGTTAGGTTACCTCACATTTAGAATGTGAAAGAATTACGAAGTAGGTGCAAAACAATTAGATAATAAAAACTATATAAATATAAAGTAATATGTGTATAAGTGTATAGATTAATGTACTTAACAAAAATTTATTAATGCTTAAAAATCTATTATCAACTAGACCACATTGGATATCAAGCCCTACATTTTTTTTGGGTTTGTTTAATATAGTTCAATTTCCTCTCTTTTTATGTTTTTTTTTTATAAACAGTTCAGTTTCATCTTCTTCTTTTTTTCTTTTTTGGTATCCTAGTTCAGTTTCCTCTTTATTTGCATATGAGGCTAATTAGTTAGATCAATATTTTATCTTTCTTTTTTTATTTATAAACCGCAATTATGATCCTTTTATCTTTAAAGATACTAGTTTTACACCCTTTTATAAATTTCTATAATGATAAACAACATATAAATAACTGGCTAGAGACGTCTATTACGCAATGTAGAAATAGTATTTAATTATCATATTATTAACTAATTATATGATTAGTATTTCCTATAGTACGAGATAAAATAATTTCATATACACACATAAAAGTATATGGTGTCTATATTTATTTGTCTCATAACATAAGATAATTTCTCTTCTACCACACACACATTTATTTGTCCTAGAGTTTGTCGGATGTACACTGACTATAAACATCGACGTACGTAGTCATATAAAATTACGTCATTTTATAGTGTCAAAGTATTAAATATGGGGAATCATAAATGTGAAAATAAATATAATATTTTCATTTTCTTCAATTAATTTTGAGCGTGAACTTCCTTTATCTCACGTAAAATAATATATATATATATATATATATATATATATATATATATATATATATAGGGTCAGGATCATTTTAAGAGAAAAATCTATGAAGTTGTTTGAGTTATATTTATTTCCGGTCATTCAAAAGTGACGTCATTTTGTTTTTATTTTTATTTTTTTATATTAATTGATTGAGAATTAAACTTATGAATTAATATTAATTATAAATAAATGATAATATTAACATATAGGATTTAGTGTAAAATTTTAAAATTTATTTAACATCCATGACAAAATATCTTGCCACATATATATATATATATATATATATATGTGTGTGTGTCTGTGAGAGAGAGTATAAGAGTTAGTGATGTACAAATAAATAAATAAGAGTCAGACAATAAGAACACAAGCAAACAAAGATGTTGCAATGAAATCGCTCGCGATTTTCACGGAGTAGCTTTTAAGAATATTCTTATAAATCTTCAGCAACGATGACCATGGATACATCATACATTCGTGATATCTTATACAGCCTTACCAGACATAGTGATTATCATGGTGAGGCTGCTTTTAAAGAAAGTGCCAGACAAATATTTATTTATTTTTTATTTAACGTAAAATATATCATGATTTTAATTTATTAAAATTAAAAAAAAAATATTCGTTTCATTTTAATAAAAGTCTTTTGCAATTATATTAAGAGCTTTTTTCTGGTCAGTTTGTTTGACTCTTTTTAATTAACACATATGTCAAAACGACGTCGTTTTGAGTTATAAAATTAAAAAAATAATGATAAAGACTAATATAACCCTGCAATATATTAGAATTACAAAAATGCCTTAATTTCCGTCCCAAAACGACGTCGTTTTGGATTCACCGGAGATAACTTAATTTCCAGTGACTTGAGAGATCCTTTACCCTATATATATATATATATAGGGGAATGATTTTTTGACTCTAGAGTAAGACTTACAAGTCTTACTCTCCATCTCAACCGTTGATTTCCGTCCATCTGATGATTATTATTTATTTAATTAAATATTAATTTTAAATAAACAGATAACCGTTAGATGGACGGAAATCAACGGTTGAGATGAAGAGTAAGACTTGTAAGTCTTACTCTAGAGTCAAAAGATCCCTTCCCTATATGGATCAGGATCATTTTACACCGGTGTAAGAGTTAGAAGTCTTACACCCAATCTTGACCATTGATCCACTTGTATCCAAGGGCTCACGTTACTAAAAAATTAGAGCCCTTAGATATAAGTGGGATCAACGGACAAGATTGAGAGTGTAACTTACACCGGAGTAAAATGATCCTGACCCATATATATACATATATATAAGGGCAGGATATTTTTACACCGGTGTAAGAGTTAGAAGTCTTACACCCAAAAAATTAGAGCCCTTATATATAAGTGGGATCTACGGACAAGATTGAGAGTGTAACTTACACTGGTGTAAAATGATCCTGACCCATATATATATATATCATCTATCATTTAACATGACCACAAAAACTTTCCTACACACACAACATTTTGTGTGGCCCGCAGTAACACAATCATTTTTCCTACAACATAACTTTTATAAAACCCTATATATATATATATATATATATATATATATATATATATATATATATATATATATATATATAAGAATTCAAATTACACTAAGTATGACTGATCATACATTCTTGATTGAAGTATGACTAGTCAGATATAGTATAGTTTGTAATTAAAAAGTTTGTAAATATAACGTTCCTCATACTATACTATATCTGATCATTCATACTTCAATCAAAAGTGTATGATCAGTCATACTTAGTGTAATTTGTAAACAGATTCTTCCTATATATATATATATATATATATATATATATATATATATATATATATATATATATATATATATATATATATATATAGGGATAGGATCCATTGACACCGGTGTCAAATTTTAAAATTTGACACCAAATCCTAACCGTTGATTTCCGCCAAACAATGATTATCATTTATTGCAATTAATGATTAATTAATAAGTGTAATTCCTAATAAATGATAACCGTTGATTGGCGGAAATCAACGGTTAGGATTTGGTGTCAAATTTTAAAATTTGACACCGGTGTCATATATATATATATATATATATATATATATATATATATATATATATATAGGTAGGATCCTTTGACACCTCATCTGATAGTCGTTAGATCATAAAAGATCAATGGTGTCACATGCTTACAAATCAGAGTCATTGATCTTGTATGATCTAACGACTAGCAAATGAGGTGTCAAAGGATCATACCTCATATATATATATATATATATATATATATATATATATATATATATATATATATATATATATATATAAAGAAATAAACAATTTGACGAAATAATTGATTCATTCCTATTGGATCATGGTTGGTAGGTAGCAGCTAATATATGTGGAAAAATTTCTCAAACATACAAAATTTTATATCTAATTAAGCACATCTCCCCAGAAATAAAGAAATCAATATATATGATTCTGATTCGAAACAATTTCTTTAAAGAATAAAAGGTTAAAAAGGAAAGGAATAAAACTAATTTATTATGCTACAGTAAAATAACTTAGATTACCAAAAAAAATAAAATAAATAACTTTGCTGAACAAATCTGACAAGAGAAAGCCAATTAGAGTATTAGACCCTTGTGGCCCAGTCTGTCAAAAGAACATGAAATGTTTCAACCACAAGAGCAACTTGGCAGCAGAAGGGGGAAACGAAGGTGTAATGGAATGGAACCTTTAAGAGGATATTGACCTTAAGTTATATGATTTCAGAAAGTCATAATAACACACAATCCACTAGCCTCCCTCTCTTTATGCAGTCAATTTTAGCCATCTCACTACTGATGCATAAAGGGTACCTTAGATCTCTGAGTCAAAAGCATAGAAAAGCTATAACAAACGTTTTTTAAAAACCATTGATTGAAATCCTTCAACCTCTGACAGAGAACATCTGCAGTTTAAGTTTGTGACAGGTAACTTTTACTGTTTTCTTCTTCCTGCACATGTATGTCATCATTGTACTGAAACAAAAACAAAAAAAACAAAAAAAAAGTGTCCTAGATCTACTCTTTATTAATGTTTCAGGTATGGTTTCAAGAGCAGCTATAGTGTTACTCATTGGTCTTCTGGGAATGGTTTATCAAGCTACTCAACTTCCCCCTCCAAATCTTAATGATTCATCAGATGATATTCATGTGGTTTCACCAAGAATCAGACTCAGTGATGGAAGATACCTGGCTTACAGAGAAAGGGGTGTCCTCAAGGACAAAGCAAAACACAGGATTATCATTGTGCACGGCTTTGGAAGCTCCAAAGATATGAACTTTCTGGCACCCCAAGTATGAACTTCAATCTCTATTTACAAAACTTGCTTATATTGATCTGAAAATATTGGACATGCTATGTTTGATTTATGGATTTAGATCTAATTAGGCACAGTAAGCTATCAACAGTGCAAAACCACATATTTGATTGTAAAAATTTGTTTGGGAAACAAGTGGAATAGATTCAAAATGCTAGGGAGGGATACTATACTATGCACAAATCAGTACACATTGCGGTTCTCATCAGATATTTGGATACAAACAAGAGATGTCTATTTTTTATTTTATTTTTCTCACCAAGTTGTAAATTAAAGGGGGCGAACCGGAGCAGTGGTAAAACTGATGTCTGAAAGGTCATTTTATTTATTTGCAATTATGCAAGGATTTCCTCCATCCCACACTCGCTAGTCGTGTTTAACGGGGAGTGGTTTTTTTACCAAGTTGTAAATTATAATGGATTCTGAGTTTTGAAGCATTTTTTCAATACATGAACCTTATACAAGCATAAAGGTTGCAGTTTGCCATTCAAGTATGCCAAAAAAGGATAACATTTATACTGAATCTACAGGAACTAATAGATGAACTGAGTGTATATATTCTGCAATATGATCGTGCTGGGTATGGAGAAAGTGATCCAAACCCCAAACGCTCACTGAAAAGTGAAGCCCTTGACATTGAAGAACTAGCTGATCAGTTACAAATAGGATCAAAATTTTATGTCATTGGAGTCTCAATGGGATCATATGCTACATGGAGTTGTCTGAACTACATCCCCAACAGGCAAATTACAAAGCCTCAAAATGTGTACTTATAAGTTTTCCCTTATGATGTTAAAAACTTGAATTCACCACTAAGGTTAACATTTGTGCAGGCTAGCAGGTGTGGCTATGATAGCTCCAGTCATAAATTATGAGTGGCCTTCCCTTCCTGAGAGTCTTGTAAGGGAGGACTATAGGAAGAAAGTTATCCAGTGGGCCCTGTGGTTTGCAAATTATTCTCCTAGACTATTGCACTGGTGGGTGACTCAAAAGTGGCTCCCTTCAAATTCTGTCATAGAAAAAAATCCAGCATTCTTCAACAAAAGAGATATAGATATTTTGAAGACAATTCCCGGGTTCCCAATGCTTACCAAGGTAAATTACATGTTCCTTTCACTTGTTTTATAAGAAAAGTGTAGCCTGGTACTATAAAACTCTAGCTATGTACAGGTTCTAGGGAAGGGTCATACCCTTTGTGTGGGTCTATAACAAACATACTTATAATGTATTTATTTGCAAGAGGCTGATTACATGAATCAAACATGTGATCTTGAAACTGTGACCATTTTGCCACGCCTGGCAAAAAAATTTACCAGACTGCCACGCCAACAGTAAATTTTCCCAAAATGCCACGTGGCATATTTTGCTACACTGTGTAGCGAAATATGTTTGCAAATAATTCGTTACACAGTGTAGCAAATTATGTCATGTCAGGCTACACAGTCAGCAAGAATGACACGTGTCAAGCAGTCAAAAATCCAAGCATAATTCGCTACACAGTGTAGCGAATTCCTGCCTGCTTGACACGTGTCATTCTTGCTGACTGTGCAGCCTGACATGGCATAATTTGCTACACTGTGTAGCGAAATATGCCACATGGCATTTTGGGAAAATTTACTATTAGTGTGGCAGTCTGATAAATTTTTTTGCCAGGCGTGGCAAAATGATCACTTTTCCTGTGATCTTTGGGTCACATGGAGACAACACTAACCAATAATGACCATTGTGCCAAAGTTCCCTTCTTTCACTTGTTTTATGTGAACATAAATAGTAATACCTATTCTATGAAGGTAATTGTGATGAGGGTATGGTCCAATTTACAGGACAAATTAAAGGAACAGGTTGTTTTTGACACTCTAAGGGGTGACTGGATGGTGGCCTTTGGAAACTGGGAATTTGACCCAATGAAGCTAAGTAATCCATTCCCTCAGAATAGAAGTTCAGTTCACATTTGGCAGGGCTATGAAGATAAGGTAGTGCCCTCTCAAATCCAGAGATTTGTTTCAAGGAAACTTCCCTGGATACTTTATCATGAAGTTCCAGATGGTGGCCATTTAATTGTACACTATAGTGGCTTAGGCGATGCCATTTTGAAGGCACTTTTACTTGGAGAAGAAAATCTTTCATATAGACCTAGACCAGCAATATTTGTATCTTAATTTGCTATGATCTCATATTCCAATATGTTTACCCTTGGTTTATTTTTTTAGGAGAATGTCAAATATGTAAATTGAATCACATTCGTTGGTTGAAAGGAGGAAAATTTCATATATCTTGTTTTTTTGTTAGTTTAAATCTTAAAGGGAACACAATAATCTGTTCCAGGAAGTACACTTTTACTTGAACTATTAACCATAACACAGATTTCTATTTTGACAAACATTGTGACTGTAGTGGTAAGCATAACTGTAGTGGTAAGCATAATTACAGTGATGTTCAAGGTTCCGGCTTCGACTCGGTTTCTCCGCAAAAGTGGGGGTAAGGCTTGACTTATTCCCTTCCCAGACACTCACGCGTGGGTATTGAACTGGGTCGGCCCCTTTTTTTGTGACTGTAGGAAAGCTAGAGAATCAATTGCTTATTTATCATTGGAAAAAGTGTGTGTCATTTTAAATAACGTAAGTTGTATCATTTCATATATACAAAGAGATGAGATTCATACTTTTTTTTTTGTGTCCATGAAATGACATAACTTATGTTATTTAAAATGATACACCCTTTTTCCTTTATCATTTATTTGTTTATTTTTTAACTTGAAATGCAAATGCTGAAATAAGTTCCACCTTATTTCAATAACAAGCAAAGCAGAACCTTGTAGAAGTTTATAAATGGATTTCATGATTTGGCTAGTCTATCTGTTAAAAAATTGGAATAAGGAAAGGACAAAAACTGAATAATAATTAAGCACTTTGAATGATTCAGTTTTGCCTTTTGTACATCTCTTAAGTCTGAAATAGTTTTTGACCTTTGTACAGAAGATATTGGCATTATAAAAGTTGCACATAATAGTGAAGATTAGTGTTTGGGAGGAACTAAAGCTAATCCAATAAAAGATTTGGTCAAATATTCAATTTCCATACGTTCCTCATCATCTAATCTCAGAACTTTGTTAATAAAGTCAAAATCATATAAAACTTAACCCTTAAGTTTCTTAAAAGGCGGGACGTCCGAAGTCAGAAGGTTACTTTTTTAAACCGGTCCGGCTTTTTGTAATTGATGAGGGCATCGGTTCAACCTGTTCATTGGATAGGTCATGTAGTAAAACTGATTTCTACCGGTTGATTTGGCCGAGTCTCGGTGACTTGCAGTTCAAATGGAACCTGGCGAGTCAATAAAATTGGCTAAAATATTTTACTTTTAACCATGAATGAGAAGCGAACCAATTGATAGAAATGAGTAATGTTATCGTTTATTATTAAGCTACCCTTATTGGTCAAATTAACTCTTATTATATATTTATTATATAATTTAATATGAATTTAGGATAAAATATTTCATTTTTGGTAGTGGCCGGGAATTAAACCACAGCCTATGAAAGTAAATAGTTTTAACACTTATCACTAAGTTACTTTTAATCGTTGGTCAAAATATACATTATAATATATTTATCATATAATTTAATATAAATCTAATTAAACTCATTGACCAATAATCCAATATCTCGAACAAATTGATAATAGAGCCAAATTTTAAAACATTGCTTAAAAAAAGTATTGAGCTTATTATTAAGAGAAATGCTAGCAATATTTTTTTAACAGATCTTATTATTGAGTAAATTTTACGTAAGTCCCACTAATTTGAGACCCAGTGAAAATGATCAAATAATATAGAATACATTAAAATAACATACTTGTAACATTTCAATCTTGAAGAAAAGGCTTCGTCATTGACCCATCAATTTTTTCAATGTTACAGAATAAGTGGCAAAGAACCAAACAGAGACTAAAAAAAAGTAATTTCCAAAAAAATATTAAAAAATAGCATAATAAGATGTGCAACACACCATTTTATGTTGAACTTTCCGAGGCATTGCATGAAATGATGCCTCTAAAACACACTTATTCATGGGCTGCCAAGTTGCTAGTGCTTATAAAATATATTATTCACGGGATAGACGAGTATATTTAGTACTTCTTTATTAAATGTAAATAAAATGAGGACATTTACACATGTAAAAAATAATGTTTTACACATATGTTTGTATTGACAAGGAACTCTATATTAGTAAAATATCTTTCTTCATTTTTTTTGTTTTTGGGAAATTAATTTTTTTAATCCCTACTTAGCTCTTTTTTTAAGGAGGACATTTACCTAACAAGAACAAAGAAGTAAGACAATGTCAATCAGTCTTCCTTTCATTTTATTTGTCTCTGTAAAATTATTTGTGTCTCATGTATAATGTGTGTCAATTAGTTTAATTAATAATAAAAGATTCATTAATAGTAATTGACGTTTTGACATTTCGCATTAATGGTAATTGTCGTTTTGAAATTTCACATTAATGGTAATTGACGTTTTGAGTTTTAAGGGAAGTTACATGGAGTTATTTGAAACTCTGTAACTGGTAACATGGTTCAGTTATATAAAGAGAAAAATAGTGAGTCTCTGATAATGCTAATCTCTCATAATTCTCTCCTTCATGGTGTGCCCATAAAAGTTGTATCAGATCCCTGTCATAGACGATACAAGAAAAGCAGAGGGTAAAGGCTATGAGAAACAATCTTCCATCATCAAAGTTCTTCCGCACTAATGGAGAAAGGTACGCTCTTTGTAACACCCGGTTTTAACCCAGTTTGTTAACATGTCATCGAGACACGCTTAATTAAAAATTTGCGGAATATCTTTTTCTTTTCAATTATGACGTCATTATCATTACCAAGTCGAATTACTTAATTCATTTTCATAAAAAACATTGCATGTATGTAAATTGCAAGACAGCTAACTAAAATACCTCATAATATAAAATAACAGTGCGTATCTAAGTCACGGATCTACAACACGTAGTCCGGACATTATCTTGATACATTATACAACTAACGTCTGAAAACATAAAGACAAGTCAATGTGGCATGGACAATCCCCATGCTCACCAAATAAGGCAACAAAGCCTAACAACAGTCTCAACAGCAACAACATAACCATAAATGAAGCTAAGCATAATAGCAACAGGCATATCCAGCATCCAACATGTCAGCATAAAGCATATATAATCAACTAAGCTTCGGCCTCCTGCCGCCAGAGGCATCAGCCCCCAAATTACCTGAACCTGAAATAAGCGTCTCCAAACGTGGGGTGAGATCTCTAAACAAGAAATCTCATTAAGACAATGGGTCCTCAAGGATCTTCCACCCCAAGCTCACTTACATGTGCAAATATAAGTTCACAAGCATTTATTCAATATAAGTTCCAAAGTAGTGCAATGCAGCAGATAATCATGTCATGTGTGTTAATAAACTATTCCACTGATCAGAGAAAACTGCAGAAATACTTATATTACCCACACAGTACCAACCCTTGCTGTACTCGCCTACAGGACCACCCCTTGGCCTCCTGTCTAGACGTAAAATGTAACCACCCCGTGTATACCCGGTTTGTTAACATACTATCGTATTAAGCCACGTTTAATTAAATTGCAGAATAACTTTTTCTTTAATTCCATTATGATGTCATAATACTTAGCCAAGTTGATTACTTAATCATTTTCATAAAATATTGCCGGTATGTAAATTGCAAAGGACAACTGACTGAAATACCTCAATATATAAATAAGTGAGTATCTAAAGTCACGGATCTACAACACGTAGTCCGGACAATATCCTGATACATTATTACAACTTCAAATAAAGCAAAACATAACCAAATTTATGTGGCATGGACAAATCCTGTAACAGCCCGTTACGTACTGGTATTGTTAACATCAATTATGATATTAAGCGTAATTACAATCGCAGTAATTCATTTAATAAAAATGCGAATAAACTTTTTCTGATTATTACGCGAGTAGTTGAAAACATAAAACGCGTAATAATTAAAAGCTGTGACCGAAACTGTAAACTCTTGCAGAATAATTATCTATAATATTTTAATAGTTTACTTTAATTATAATAAGGCACTAAGGGGTTCCCATAAACCCACTTAGCCAATTTCACACTTTTGCGTTTTCTACACATCCGAACAGGGTTTGGTCTCTGAATTACTGCGGACGCACAGTAAAAGTTCAATCCCTCATACCTTGCTATCTTTTTATTATAGAATTACCTTTCCAGAAAGCTATCACATGCTTGGTTCCGAGCTCTTTTGCTCCGGTTATTGCCGTTTGAAGTTGGACAAGCAACACTGCTAACCAACCCCAAAATAGCTCCAAACGTCCTACTCTCCTTGAATTTCTGCACCTAAACCATTCATCCATTTGCTCTCAAATTTTTATACCATAAACTAGACACCTCAATCTTCGATTTGATATATCATACACTTAATTTGACTAAGAAATGAAGCGGGAATAAATTTCCCAAAATGACCTAAAATTGCCCTCAAGTACAGGGCCAAGATAGGGAAGAAACTTCCCTTGCCTGTACAGGGCTGCGTGCTTCTCCAAAAATTACAAGGTTTTGACACAATGTAGGGGACATCACAAGCTTCAAAATGGCGTATGGAACGTCACTATCGGACCTCTATGGAGGGAGATATGCTCTTCCGAAGTTCACCTAAAATATGCCAATTCTACAGAAAATTCGCCAGAGTTTCCTTTGTTTTTTGCAAAAATCCCCAATTTGCACTAGTAGTTATGTGACCTCAAATGTACCTAAGACTCATTATAAATCATTGGGTGGCACACACAAGGACCAGCAATGCCTTGGGGCTCTTACAACCCAACACAGTTCATATTTATTACAATATAACTTACTTTAAATCCTTAAATGGTTTCAATCACCAACTTCAATTTCATGCATATTTTCCTCATACAAATAATCATAAACTTAAAATAGGCCTAAAGCCCTACCATCATAATACATCATGCATCAAAGGTACAATTACATCTTTTAACTTGCATGTTACCACCTACAACTTCAAACTTTAATTTAAACTTACAAACTCATAATTTGGTTTACAACTTTAACATGAACTTAAAAATGTAAACTAATATGACGATGCTCCATATCTCATCATATGGGCCTCTTGCCCGCCACTCCTGTGTCACTGCTATCTCCTGAAATAAAGTCCCCGAGATGGGGTGAGATATACAAATATATCTCAGTAACCCAGAGGTTCAGGAGAAAACTCTGCCCAATGGTTCACTTCGATGCATATAAATACTGTAAAGCAACATTACTTTAAAACGGGATAAAGCAAGGGATTTAGAGAAAAGGGAGAATATAAGAATACAAACTATGTCGAAGCGGGCTGGTAGCTACCATACCACACAACGTCCTCGGCATGTAAGCCTACGGGTATCAATCCAAGGTGTGTTCCTAGAACCACAACCAAGGTACCCCTCCCATCCGCATACACCCGAGACTTCCTAGTGTGCTCCTATCCGGATTACACACCACGACCCTGGGTCAACTGGAACTCCCTCTCGGAGACCTATCCAGTGGAAGTCCGTAACTTGCCCGAAGGCTAACTATCTACTGGCCAGTGATCTTGGTACATAAGTACCCTCATAAATGCAATATGCATGCTTATGCTGTTCTACACTATTCGTACACACTTCCTACCATCACCCTCAACGGGTGTGGTGGAACACAAAAGGGGAACAAGCCCCAATACCAAGAGGTTACCTTATATTTTTTCCACTAAGCTCCGCTGCAGCTTACTCTTCACACTTGGTACACCACTGAATGCCTACACATAGGACATTCCCAATCTCTTACAACTCACACAATACATGCAATTTACAATTAACATGCATTGGTTCAATAACTTACCTCAATCCACTTGGTTCAGGACCAAGGTAATCCACTGATTTACTATTCAGGGTTCAAGTCAACGTACGGCAACCTACACAATCATGTACCATCATCAGTACACGTCCATTCTATCAAAACGCGGAAAACGTCAAAATCACTCCCTTTCCTCCCTTGGAGTTTCGGCCATATTAGTGTTATTTATGGATTTATTTTTCTAAATTTTTTTTCTCATTTTATTACACTTCCATAGGTTGCCAAAAGGCTAATTCAATCATTGTTTCTCCGTTTTACGTCTTTTACGCATCGTTTGCTAAATCTTTCACTCTAGGCTCTTTTATGCCAAATGACACCACTCATTATTTTTTATTGATTCTTCTACTTTACAATCACAACACAACCCATCTAATTACCATTTAAAGCATGAAACATCATCCATGCAGTTTACACAATATCATTTTACCTCTTTTTGCCTAAAGGCCGATTTGCTCACTAATTCACATCCAAGGAATTTCCATCAATTTTAGCACTCCACACCTCATATCATCTTATTATATCATCATACGATCATACAACAACTCACCAATACACTCCCAACACATTTTCAAAATTCAAAGTCTTGACACCCAAAAATTTTACTAAGTTAAAATCCATTTTTTTCACCAAAATCTTTCATGGCATTTCTAGCTTTAATACATCATTCTAAGGCATTATCATCTAATACACATTTTCCATTTGAGCTCTCTAACATCACAAATCAAACAAGCCCTCTTTAGGGTTCATAAACAATTTCAAAAATAAATCTTCAAATCAATCCATGAGAGGTGTTGAAACTTACCCACAATTACGTCACAAGACTCCTCCACAAGCAATGGCTCAAGAAATCAACCCCAAAATCACAAAATTCCCAAACATTTCGTGGCTGTATATGCCTTTTTTCTCACATTAGAGAGGGTTTTGAGGGAAACTAATCGATGGGTTGTGTTCGGATGATGATTTCCATCGAATTTCAAGACAAGAATCGTCGAATTCGGCGGAGAAATGGCTAAGTTGTGATGAAATGAAATTTTGGCACAATAATGGGGTGAAAAGGGCAGCAGCTCAGTTTTGCAAGGAAGGAGGAAAAGAAAGGTGATGATGAATAGTGAAGGGTGAGGTGGCTTAAGTGGAACTTAAGTGGGGCGGGTCCCACGCGATTTAAAACTCATCCTAATTTCTCTCTGATTTCACTAAACATTCATAAATTCAAAACTTATTTAGAAACTCTAATTTTTAACATTGACTACTGTCCTTTAATTATACTTAGTCAGATGAATCCGGAGTTTTCTGGTCATTCAGATAAAACATTGTTTTAAGCTATTGCGCGCGCCGTTGACACGCTTCCCCGAACTGACTTAATTCCATCGAATATTTCCAAAAATCATATTTCCTAACTCTATAAAACGTTTATAACTCATATTTGAAACCTAGAGCTCAAAACTCAACTGGCAAGTTTTACGGTGCAATCGTACTGCGTATTTTTACCCGCGAAAAATACTATTCACTGATTTTTCTGAAACTTGCCTATCCACTCAATTTTTCGTTCTGAATCCATTTCCATGGTTATTTTTACCATCTGAGACCTTCTACTCAATTTTTATCTTCCTAGGGTTGTGTGCATGGCTAACTACCATTTTGCCCTTTCTTTGTATTTTGGCCTAATCTTTAGGATTTTCACTAATTCTTCACTTAATCACTCATTTAATATTTTAATACTTAATTTAAAATTGTGAGGTGTTATAAATCCCATGCTCACCAAATAAGGCAACAAATGCCCAATAGCAGTCTCAACAACAACAATAGTATAATAACTAAAGCTAAAAGCATAAAAGCAACAGACATATCTAACATCCAACATGTCAGCATATACAGCAATATCTAACTCAACTCTGGCCTCCTGCCACCCGAGGTCTCAACCCCTGGGTTACCTGAACCTGAAATAAGCATCCCCAAACGTGGGGTGAGATCTCTAAACAATAAATCTCAGTAAGACAAGGGGTCCTCAAGGATCTTCCACCTCAAGCTCACTTAGATGTGCAATAAAAGTTCCAAAAGCAGTTTAACAATATCAGTTCCAAAACTATGCGGTGCAACAGATATTCATGCCATGTGTTTTATCACTATTCTACTGACCAGAGAAATGCAGGAATACGTCTATTACCTATAGTTAGTACAAGGAACATCGCTTGCACCTCACCCACAGCCTCACCGTCTTGTATACATCACATACTCAGGCTTACCGTATAGGTGGACACCATATGCATATCATAAAGGCACTCGCATATAACAACTCAACAGCATTTCATAAAGCAATACATGAAAACAACATCATGCATATAAACCATCCCCCCATGGGACATGGTGGAACCAACAATGGCAAAGCCGAGGACACGAAAGCTTACCTTGCAAGCTCACTACCCAATGCCAATAGTCCACACAGCTAAAGTCCAATACACAGCAGAATCACAATCTGTTTTGGACCAGCAATCGTATCAATAACCAAAGCTCATACGTATAAACACAAAGACTACGTTTTCCTTTTACGGTTTATGTCTTAAGGCTTCACACAAAGCCCCAAGCCCTTAACCACTTAGGTTCTGACTTTGATAATTAATTCCAGAAGTACCACTTCATCAAACTAGGGTCCACAAACCCAAACAAGACCTCTGTATGAACAGTACCTTACTGTTCATCGAAAATCCAGAATATCCGGATATATGTCGGGGGCATATCCGAATATCAATATCCGGATATCCATCTGTCCATATCCGTATATCAATATCCGGATATCCAGATCCCCATATCCGGATATTCACAACCAAATATCCGAATATTTCGCGACAGAACACAGATTCTGCATTTCGCGAAAATCCAATCCAAAGGTCCAACTTTTAACTCCTTAAAACGTTAAAGCATGCATTTTTACTCTGTTAAAAGTTCATATATATGTTGGTTACTTGTTTAACTCATTAACATGCAAAGACACCAACTTTAATTAACTAAAACTCATGATCAAAGGCTCAACACTTACCCCAAGCTTCAAACAGCAACCAAAAGTGCTCTTGCAAGTCAGCTCCAAGGTGCTGACACAAAGGGTGCACGGAAATGCACTACAAAGTGGGTTCTTTCTTCACAAAGATCCCTACTTGGAGCTTCCACAACCAACACAAAGCTCCAACCATACAACCCAAGAACTCAGCCCCCAAACCCTCACACAAGACAGCCCACTCAACTCAGAAATGACACTTTTAACACTCTCCAATGCTCACACCCAAGTGTTTGCTCATCAAAGGAGAAGAAGAATAGGAAGAAAAGCCATACAACTCTCAAAGAGGAAGAAGACACCAATGAAACAGTGCAAGGGTGCACTCAGCCGCATAAGTCACGTAGGATTAGTGGTTCTAGGGTATTGTGCCCAATAATGAGTGTATATATAGCCACTTAACAACTAAACACACAATATTAACGTTAATTGATACGCTTAGTATTTTAATCCCAAACTTAGGATTCTTAAACTACTCAATTTTACAAGATTTATCATATTTTTATTTTATTTTTTGGAGCACCTTTCTGGCACTTACTTTTTTATAGCCAGTATCAGTTCTGACACTAGTTCTCATTATTTTGACCTGAAACTTGTTTTACATGTCCTATATAATATTCTAGGAATATTCATGCACTTATTATAATTTTCCGGGATACTTTACCGGTACGCATTAATAGTGGTAGCAGAACCGGTATCTGCGTTTTTCGTCCAAAAGCGACTTTCAGCATTATTACTCATTTACTATAATTATTAAAGCCTCATAATAATTATTAGGGTCAATTATGAAATTATTTCCTTATTCTCATATTTATTTAATTAAATTCCTTAATTAACGGTGCGGGTTCTTACATTCACCCCACCTTTTTACGGATTTTGTCCTCAAAATCAGCAACATACATTTCTCAAAACTCGGGATACTCCCGGAGAAACTCGTCCTCTCGCTCCCAAGTACACTCCTCAGGAGTACGTCCACTCCACTACACTTTGACCATCGGAATGGTCTTGCTCCTAAGTTGTTTCTCACCACGATCGAGAATCTTGAGTGGTCAGATGTGAGTCTTTAGGTTCTCCCGAACCTCCACATCATCCGGTTGCACCAAGTGCGAAGGATCTGCTACGTACTTCCGAAGCTGAGACACGTGAAACACGTCGTGGATGTTAGCCAAGTTCGAAGGCAAGGCAAGCAGGTAGGCAACTGGTCATACCCTACCAAGGATCTGGTACGGCCCAATAAACCGCGGGCTCAGCTTCCTCACTCCAAGTGCCCGACCAACACATATGACAGGTGAAAGTCTCACAACACGTGCTCACCATCACTGAACTCCAGTGGGCGATGCTTGACATCATAGTAGCTCTTCTGGCGATTCTGCGCCTACTTTTAGGCGTGTAAATGGGCCAGGCCGGCCTATAGGGGCCTATGCCCTGGCCTACGAAAAGCCTGCCCTGCCCTGGCCTGCGAGGTTAATCGAACAGATTAAGGCTTGTGGATGAGCCTGTTTAGAAACAAGGCCGTGGGCTGAAAATAAAATGCCTGGCCTTTTAGCCTGTAGGCCGGCCTGTTTAATATTTAAATAAAAAATATTTATTTATTTATTTATTACAAAAGTTAGATAACTTAACCTAATATTTAATATTTATTTGTTGTCATGAATTTTTATAATCTGTGTGCTTGTTAAAAAATCTGTTTTAGAATTTTAATAATTTGGACCCATACTAGAAATATTGTTTAATGAATGAGATATTTCATATTTTTTTTTTAAATTTAATTTGGAATATGGTAGGCCTAAAAAGCCACATAGGCCATGTAGGCTTTTTATCTTTTAATAACAGGGCAGGCTTAGCCTTTAAATTAAGCCTTTGATAGGCTCATAGGCCAGATAGACTCAACATTTTTTTGTGTAGGCCTAGGCCATGAAGGTCAAAGCCTGGCCCGACCTGGCCTAATTACACCACTACCTACTTCAGCTTTTCTCTGATCATCTGGATCTGCTGGGTGGTATCTTGGACAAAGTCGAATCCAAAAAGCTCCTTGTCTCCAACCTCAGACCAGCAGGTAGGAGTCCGACACCTCCTACCATACAATGCTTCGTAGGGCGCCATGCCCAGGCTAGCAAGAAAACTGTTATTGTATGAAAATTCCACCAACGAAAGGTACCTATCCCATGCTGAACCTTGCTCCAACGTGCAAGCCCTCAACATGTCCTCTAAGGTCTGGATGGTCCGCTCAGTCTGTCCGTTAGTCTGAGGGTGATAGGCGGTACTCAATCTCAACTGCGTACCAAAAGCCTCATGCAGAGCCTCTCAGAACCGAGATGTGAACTTCGGGTCCCTATCACTGATGATACTCTTGGGCACCCTGTGAAGCCTCGCGATCTCGCAGACATAAAGCTTGGCCAACTGCTCTGTAGTGGAGCTCACCTTCACTGGAAGAAAATGGGCAGACTTCGTCAGTCTGTCCACAATGACCCAGATAGAGTCACAACCCGCATGAGTTTTCGACAATCCCACCATGAAGTCCATGGAAATGCTATCTCACTTCTACTGTGGTATCTCTAGAGGTTGAAGCTTACCAGACGGTTTCTGGTGCTCAATCTTCACCTTCTGACATATAAGGCACTTGAACACATATGCTGCAATATCTTTCTTCATGGCCGGAACCAGAGATTTCTCTTCGGGTCCTGGTACATTTTTGTAGCACCAGGGTGGATAGTAAACTGGCCCTTATGGGTCTCTTCCATAACCTCTTCGGTCAACGGACCTCGAGGACCACAATCCTCTTCTGAAACAACAGCAATCCATCCTCATTCCAAGACACACCGTCTTGGTTCTTCACATAGTCAAGGCACTCTCTTTGTACTTGCGCCTCTTTAATCTTCTCCATAAGCTCATTAATCACTTCGGTTGTTTCCATCTCAAGAGGTGCTCCCCCAAACAAGGAAGTCACTGCCAAGTCTCGAAATTTCTCAATCACATCCAGATCACCTATCATCAAGCTGGATAGACTCACGGATTTCCGGCTCAAAGCATCAGCTACCACATTAGCCTTGCCAGGATGGTACCTCAACTCAAAGTCGTAATCCTTCAAGAACTCCATCCATCTCCTCTGTCTAATGTTCAGCTCCTTCTGGTCAAATAGATACTTCAAGCTCTTATGGTCACTGAACACGACAAACTTCATGCCATACAAGTAATGCCTCCAAATCTTGGAAGCAAATATAATAGCAGCCAACTCCAAGTCGTGAGTCGGGTAGTTCTCCTCATGAGGCTTCAACTGCCTCGAAGCATAAGCAACAGCTTTACCGTTCTGCATCAACACACAGCCTAGCCCCTTCCCAGAGGCATCACAATACAACTCAAACTGCTCCGCAGGATCAGGAAGGACCAACACAGGTGCAATAGTCAGTCTCTCCTTCAGCACTTGCAACATAATCTTCAAGTGCTCAGCATGCTCCTCCTCAGTCTTGGAGTAAATCAAGATGTCATTAATGAAGACAATCACAAACTGATCCAGGTACGATTGGAAAATTCTGTTCATGTAGTCCATGAACACTGCGGGTGCATTGGTGAGTCCGAACGGGATCACCAAATACTCATAATGACCGTACCTCGGACGAAACGCGGTCTTTGGGAAATCCTCCAGCTTTACCCGAATCTGATGGTATCCGGACCGGAGATCAATCTTCGAACACACGCAAGCACCCCTGAGCTGATCCAGCAAATCATCAATGCGTGGAAGGGGATACTTGTTCTTGATTGTCACTTTGTTCAACTGCCTGTAGTCGGTGGACAATCACATAGTCCCATCTTTTTTCTTAACAAATATGAACGGGGCTCCCCAAGGAGACACACTCGGCCGAATGAAGTCTTTCGCCGAAAGATCCTCAATGTGCTTATTCAGCTCAGCCAACTCCGGTGGCGAAATTTGATATAGAGCTAATGAAATGGGCCCCACACCAGGCAATAAGTCAATGGAGAACTCTATCTCCCTCTGCGGTGGAAAATCAGGAATCTCCTCGGGAAACACCTCGAGGAATTCCCTCACAACAGGAATGCCAGTGAGATCCTCCTGTGTCCCACTCAACAAACCTCCTAACATCACACAACAAAATGCCCCCACTCTCAAGGCCCTCATAGCCTGCAGGACTGAAATGAACGGCGAGGAATTGGTTGTGGACCCACTCGGAGACATCACCACTCTCTTGGCACAACAATCAATCAATGCACAATTTCTGGACAGCCAATCCATGCCCAGAATAATCTCCAAGTTGGCCATCGGCAATCCTATCAGATCTACCGAGAAATCACGGCCATCCCACTGAAATGCCACATCACGATGAATAGTGGAGGTCAAACATTTTCTCCGGTGGCGGTGGTCACCCGCATCGGTGGAGAAAGAACAGCAATGGGCAACTTTAGCCCCACAACAATCGGGGTAGCAACGAAAGAATGCGTAGCCCTTGAGTCAAACAACACATCTACAGTAGAGCCACCAATAGTAACGGTACCTCTAACAAGATTCAGAGCTCTGTCCAACTGCTGGCGGTCCAGTGTATATACACGACCGGTAGTAGGTGGTACTGGAGGTGCAACTGTTTGTGGAAGGGAGACCATCTGAAGCGGAACTGCCTGGACTGCAACAACTCTCCCCGTAGAAGAAGGGCAATCTCTGGAATAGTGGCCCGAGTATTCTGTATTGGATGGAGCATTATGTATATTCGTGAGAAAGATAAAGGGTATAAAGGTGCAGGGAAAGGGAAGGATTAAAGAACTCTCTAAAAAATTTCAATCATTATCATAAACATTCCAATCATTCCATGTACATTTTTATAATCTTTATAAAGAACTCTTTAGTCATTCCGTAAGGCTACAAGTGCAGGAAAAGAGAAGGATAGCTCAAGTACATAAAGATTTAGGAGAAAAAAAACAACAACTGAAATTTACTTTTATTTGGGTAGTAAACAGACAACAACGGGTGTAACTATGTGGATTGAACACATACACACACTTCATTTCTGTTGGTTTTTTCTTTTTCTTTTCCTATTTCCGTAACTATGTGGTGAGATTTTAGTTACTGATGAAAAGAGAGTATGGAGATAACAAAAACAATGATCGTTCCAGAGCTTGGACAACTCCTACTTAGGTTTATGAAATCGTAAATCACATGTCATTACAAAAAAACTCAGAAACCATACGCATCAGTAAGGCCAACATATACGAATCACAGAACAAAATGCTGTACCAAAAGGGAATGGAAAATGGAAAACTTATACTTTTAAAAATTGGACATGGTTAACCTGGAAAATGCTCCACCGACTGGTAAAATATAAAATGAACATGCAAGCCTCATACAACGAAGACAAGCAAGAATACGGGTAACCAAGCTGACTTGGAAGCTTTGACGGTAGGTACATCATCTTCCTCAAATTCGACGACATAGATGGAGGGAGCAACTGCTATAGTTTGGTACCAGAAATTCACGAACACGATACTTCATGAATTGTACAAACCACAGGTTTAATTTGATCCTCCTAATCGTTGTTTTTTTTTTTTTTTTTTTTTACTTCCCCAAGCTAGCAAAATTTCCAACTAATCCATGGTATTAACACGATGGTGTCTGTACACAATTTTGCACACAATTGCAAAATTTGGGAACAAAAATTATCTGAGAAACTTTTAACTTTTCGGCAACCAAACGTGGGCTTGTGGCTTTCCTTATCATGTTTTCCCGAGAATTAATAAAGAATCCTGATACCAAACGTCCCCGGCAAGTTACAATGCATGAAGGCAATTGGGATTTTATTTAATTTTTTTGATTTAATTTTTTACAAATTTTTGAAAAAAAAAATCTTTTTAAAGAAAAAATGTTTATGCTTTTACATGACATAACTTATATTCTTTCATAAACAGGTGAGACCAATACCTTTATTTTTATTTTTTGTCAACTCCCTCTCCTTATTTATTTATCTATTTCTCTCTCTTTAAATAATACATTTTTATTTCATTTAATATGAAACACACTTCTCCCATCTTTTAAACATGCTAAATTAAAAGTGAAGAATAATTTAAGAAATTGCTCGGTTACGTATCCTACGTTGACCTGCAAGAATATACGTATACCGTAGAGGCGGCGTAGAATACACATGTGTATAAAAGAAGATAAAAGCCAAGGGTGGTACCCTCCCACGTTATTTTCATTCTTACCTCAATATTATTATGTTTATTATTTCATATTTCTGAACCTTTTTGGTACTCGGAGCCCTTAAATCTGCGTCTTTGATCTTCCCCTTAGACTTCGTTCAATTCCAGGTACTTTTTTTTTTCTCTCTTCCTTCTCTATTTTCATCAAATCAACGTTCAATCCTCTCAATTCATCTAAACAAATACCCCAAACTCTGACCTAGGGTTTTTCGAACGTTTTGTTCAAAAAACCCCCAATTCAGATGCTTCCGAAATTGTCTTACGCCGTTCTCTGCATTACAATTGCTTGCACCAATTTGTTTTTTGATTGTTAATTTTTCGGTATTTAGTGGAAAATTTCAACTCAATTTCATTTTGGGTTCTACTAGTCTTTCCTGAGAAGTAGGGTGTTCTGCAATTTGGCATTTGGAATTTCATGGAAATGTACATTGGGGACGTTAGATTCTAAAGCTAAGCAAGCGTTATGTTGATTCTAGACAATGGAGAAACATGGGTTGCTCAACATAGCTGGAAACTATTGCATTTCTTTCTTGAGTTTCATTCAGTACATTAGTTTTTTTAAGTAATTAGTTTCATATTTTCCCCTGTATGATCCTGTTGTATATAAACTATCCGGAGCTTTATATGAGCTGGGTATAGTTTTCTTTTTAGCTTTATGTACTTTATTCTAGGTGTTACTGCTGTTGCTAACTAATCTTCATGTGATGGTGCATTTAGTAGATTCATGATAGGTTGCTTACTGCTGTTTGGGTTTATCAAACTGCGGGCAGGGATTCAGAGACTCGAATTGGTCTTGGGTGCAAAAGAAAGAGACTTTCTTTTGGCCTTCGTTCTCGGCTTTAAGTAAGGTCAAAGGCTTAATGTTGAGTTCTGGGAATAATTTGAACAGCAGCAGCAGTGGGATAGCTTCATCGGATATGCCACCCTTGCCTCAGTGTTTGCAACTGGATCCAATTACACTAAGCAATCAAAAATACACACGTGAACTTGGGAGGGTTCTAGGTGTTTCTGGGGGGAACGTATCAGAAGACCATTCTTTTGGAGTTCAACATCTTAAACCCATGGCTCCAGTAACCTCAAGGGAGCTAAAGCACTTCAAAGAAAGTGTACAAGATGCTTCCAGGAAGGCAAGGTATGTAATTGTTATTCTATCCCAATTTCCTCTAACACATTTTTCAGATCTGAAAAATTCTACTTGTTAGGCTGATTGACAACAAAATTAAGGATGGCTGGGTCAATTGTGAAATGAATGGTCCAATTCTTTACAGTTGGTATAATCTTTTATACGAGGGCGTAAGTGGTGACAATATCAATCATGATACAGGAAAAATTAAGTGACAGATATGGGAAAACATTAGTTTCGATGATGTTGCATCTTTTAATAGGAAGATATGATGAAATAATTTCTTGGTTATTTTACCACCACCTGCTGCTTTTTGTTGTGGTCCTGTTCTGTTGTATTTTTTTCTTTTTCTTTTTTGGTTTGGGATGCTTGGCCTTTTTTTTTTTTAATTCTATGCACCCTTAAGATTAGTAAAATACTTGTGATTATGTTTCTGTCTACTATAGGAGTGTTAGTTTCAAATGTAGATTGTTCACCTATTATTTAATGACACAGTATATTCATTTTGATGTCCTAATAAAAGTGTAATATGCTGATCAGGGATAGATCAAAAATGCTTCGGGAAAATATTTCTAAATTAAATTGGTACACGGAGACATTACACTCAAAGAAGCGACAAAATGACAGGGGAGGTGGAGTAAACTTAACAAAGATGGGTAGCCAGATTCACAAAACCACTAATGACAATCTGACTCAGAGATCAGAAGCCAAAACCTCAAATTCAATGCTGAACAAGCGAGTTCGTACGTCAGTGGCAGATGTGCGGGTGCGTATGTGTTACACTATTGTTACTTCTGTGGTTTTATTCTTTATCTGTGAAATACAAGATGCTATATATTAAACTGCTTTATTGCAGTTCTGTCCTATATATATATATATATATATATATATAAATATATTGTTAAAGCCCGTTTAGTGAGAATTTCAATTTTGTTTAGGGTCTAATAGGAATGCATTATATGGTCACTGATTCGCACAATCAAAATTTCAAGCTCCTTTTCTTATCTCTAAAGAAAGGTCTCAAGTTGCTTTAAGCTTAGTTTAAACATTTAGGATGAAATTATTTGAGTCATCTATCATCTCAACGTCCAAGTAAAAGCACTAATAATACTCATGTCAGATTTTAAAATTGTACATATAATTTTCATGCTCTGATTTCCTCTTCAACCTCAAAACATAAAGTTTTAGATTTATTAATTTCTGATAGTAAGTTGTTTATGTCCACTTTCATTCTCTCTTCATGACTTTGTTCACTCTGCACTGCTCCCAGGAGGAAAGTAGGTCTGCTACTATTGGAAGGCAGCAGATAGTTACAGAGAAGGATGGAAATCTGATTCAGACACTTGGTGCGGGCTCTCTTCGAAATGAAGAAAAAACTCGCAGATTACTTGCTGGAGGTGAAGGGTTGGATCAAAAAATAAAGAAGAAGAGGTCTGTTGGAGCTGTAGGAAACAGAGTTATGACTAGTGAAAGGGATGTAAAACGTGCTAATCTTCCAAAGGCAAATGCTGATTCGAAGATGCGATTTTATGATTCTCAGGGTTTCAGGTAGTTATTCTTTTTGTTTTATTTGTCTTTCTTTTAAGTTGCAGGATATATTTTTCAAGTGTAATGTTAGTTGTAGATGAAGAGTGTGTTGGAGGCATTTTAGGTCTTTCTGCACATCATATATGTGGACATCATTTCACTCTCTCTATGTTTGAGGGTGATGCCTTTCCAACATTCCAAAGGCACCCATTATACACATCACATTATCGATACTTGTGCTTTTAATATCATCAACTGTACTGGTCTGGTTCATTCTGTATTTTGCTTCTCTTGCTCCTTTCTTAAAGCATTATTATTATTGTCTACTTTTTTAGAAGGGATAAAAACTTTCTAACTTGCATTCTCTTCACTGGATATTAAATAGAAATGGATTCTGTTGGCATTTTTTGTTTTGTTTGTAAGAATCAGAGCTTTAATTTTGGGGGTCTTGTCAAAGCTCTGATTATGACTTTTCTTTCTGTACACCATTTTCATATTTGGTGATTGTTCTGAATGAACTTCCTGCTACATGTAATTTATATGACTTAAATGATCCCTTGAATGAGTAGCTTTTGCCATTGGACAATTTGATGTAGTTGAAAAGGTGGTTAATTTTTAATGCAGAATTGTTGACACTTCTGATAATCACGTTTTCAATTCAAAATCATAATAAAAAAGTACTTCTATTAAACTTCGCCATACTCGGAAAAATTACTTGTGGTATAAAAATCACTTGAAGCCTTAAATAATTGGAATAATAAATGTCCTGCTTTCTATTTGTGTTCTGGAGTGAAATAACTGAATAAATAGATTGCAGGAGTGCAACCAAGAGAGAGCTTGTTTTCATAGATAATGTCATATGAATGATTGTATTCCTCTCTCTGTATATTACAATTGAATGCATCAAGGTCAATAATGTTGAATTAGCTTCACTGCTATAGGGTAGAGTGGTAGACTCTGTTGGAAAATTCCATTCTTTTTGGTTTAAATTACATGTTTGTTGTTTGCTTTATATTCCACAATTGACTAATTAGATAAAAGCTCCTCTGCATAAAATGCTTTTTTTTTTTTTCTCCTGCTTATCTGTTCCTCCGGTAATTTATTCTCCTCATTGGATGTTTATGTTGTTTATTCCACTTGGGTACCTTTTCAGGTCTTAGGTAGTCACATCATTGTCAAATGGTTCTACACAATTTTAGTTGTTGGAGAAGAACAGAAAAGTAAAACTAAATCTCTTATGATAATTGGCTTTTTGTGATGCAGATTGAAGTCGCTTACTGGGTCTAGTGGAATCAATAAGCCTGAGGGCTCTTCAGAGCTTACTAATACAGGTGTGCGTACAATACTTGCAAGTGAGCAAGAAGGTGCTTCTCTTCACAGGGACCACATAGCTGAGCAGAAAGTTGTGGCAAAAGGAAACAACAGGTTTTAAGATATCTTGACATTGGCATGGTCTTAATATATTTCTTTACCAGTCATTTTTTGTGAGATTCTAAAGTGAGATTTAACACCACAAAGTTTTGGACCGGTCCTTGTTTACATTTATATGCATTGATAGTTACTTTCAAATTTATTAATTGTTGATATATCTATAATTAGGACAAATATTCAGGAGGACCCGGCAAGCAGCCCTAACACACTAATTAAAAACAAGGTATCTCGGGCACCACGAACGGGTTCAGTTAGTGCGCTAGACTTGTCTAACATTCAACCTTCATCTGGAACTTTTCCAGGTTGGTTACAGCCTTCAAATTCCAATACAAAGTCTCAGTGGTTGTTATGGCAAATAATTAAAAGCTTTCTACATCTATAGGTTCTTCTATAAATCCAATGACTCAGTGGGTTGGTCAGAGGCCACCTAAAAATTCACGCACAAGAAGAATGAAAGTAGTCTCTCCCGTCTCACGCAATCTCGAAGTTCAGGCATCTGAAGGATGTCTAACTTCTGATTTCAGTGTCAAAGCTTCTTCTGTTGGCAACAATGGATTTCAAATAGCAAGCAGTTCTGACAACAGTACTCCCAAATATAAAAGACCACCTGATGATATTTCATCTCCTTTTGGATTATCTGAAAGTGAAGAATCTGGAGCTGGGGAAAACAAATCAAAAGAGAAAGCAGTGAATGGCAGTGACTTCGCTATGGCTGCGGATAAGCCTGGTGCTTCTATGTTACAAATGAGGAAGAATAAAATACCAACAGATGAATCTGGAGATATTGTGCAGAGACAGGGAAGAACTGGGAGGAATTTATCATTAATAAGGTCAGGCCTTCCTTCAGGGAGGGAGAAGTTAGAGAATCCACCAATGAAGCCTGTACAGGACATGAGGCCTAATGATAAGAATAAAATGTATGCTGATTTCATTATTAGATCTACTTCATCCTTTCTCCTTCCATTTGCCAAAACTGTTATCATACCCTTTTGTTGAATGCAGCAAATATGGTCGCCCTCCTTCGAAAAAGCAGAAAGATCGCAAAGTTTTGACTCGTGTTGGAAAGCAACTGACCATTGGTTCTTCTGATCTTGAAGGTAGTGTTGATTTTTTAAAACTAAGCTGTGTTTGTTTTGGAACTTTAGTTTTCCCTATGGCAGAGGTGGCTAAGTTCTTTCACATTGCTTATATATGGTAGTGATATTAGTGTGTTAGGTTTTCCCCAACCGGAATATTTTTTATAAGCTATTATGTCATAATGTTGATTTGTTCGGGCATTTAGAGGCTAACATATCAAATAATTTTCAATTGTTATAGTTTTATTATTTTACATATAAGTTCTATCATTAATTTTTCTTTTCATTTTTTTTGTCTTCAGGTCAATATAAAATCTGTTAATGTTCTATTCTATATTTTCTTTTCATCATGTTTTCACGCACTGTATATTGAAAAATGACTGTCCAGGTGAATCTGATGATGATCGCGAAGAATTATATAAAGCTGCAAATGCTGCTCGCAATGCTAGCAGTATGCATCTTGAACCATTTTACCTCTTAAAATTTCTGTATATCTCTAAAATGTTAGTCCTTTTTTGTATTCAGTTTTATATCTCACTAGTTGGTTGCATATTTTATGTAGATCTTGCTTGTGTGGGTCCATTCTGGAATAAAACGAAGCCTATTTTTGATTCTATCAGCTTAGATGATGCATCTTACTTGAAGCAACAGGTAGCAACTGGGTCTTGAACATGTCATGCTTTTCTGGAAATGTAAAGTTACCATTTCATTCTCAATATGTTGAACAGATTCTCACTTACTAATTTTTTGGTTTTTTGGTTGCTGAATCAGCTCAATATTGCTGAGGAATTTGATAAAAGTTTATCTCATATGTTTGGCATCGATCATGATATGTTGGTAAGTGTTTAGCATTATACATAAATTGGCCTATGTCTTTCATCTCACTTATCAATAATGAAGACCTTTGATGTAGATCTCCATCTGTTAATTTCATGATCTTCACAATTGCTGCCAAATTTTTTATTTGGAAAAAAATTAACAATTAATGGGAAATGAACAACTTAAATATGAGCTAAACCTTTTGAAAAGTGTTGGTAACTAGTAATTTTTTTTTCCTCAGGGTGTTGTTATAAATAACAAAACCACTCAAGGTTCAGAGGAAAGAAAGAGAAGCCACTGTGATGGAGAATCAACTAAGTTTGATGCTTTAGTCGGAAAAAATGACATGGAAAGACTAGACAAGGTTACCCCATTATTCCAAAGACTTCTTTGTGCTCTAATTGAAGAAGATGAAAATGAAGAATCATATCACCAAAGTGAAGCAAAGAATATATCTCGACAGTGTGCTAGTGATGATTCTCATTGTGGTTCTTGTAATCAAATTGATTTTGAACTCAAAGATCGGGATAGAATGGATTCTGAAGTTGAATCGAAGGTGGATCTTCAAATTCAGAAGAATTGCATGCTGGACAGACTATCCTGTGATAAGAGTACCATATCCAACACATTTAGGTGCCCAAACACATCCAGTTCTTCGCAAAGCACTGGAGTTTGGCAGGGAGATGAAGAATTTTCCCTTTCTGATATCACACTCACTAGTGAAATATGTTCAAATGATCTTGATCAACTTCAGCTTGCTGAACTAAGTGCTCCTAGCTTTCCTTCTCCTGATGGCCAGTATCAGCTGATGTCTCTGGATGACAGGCTGCTGTTAGAATTGCAGAGCATTGGCTTATATCCAGAAATATTGGTAGGCTTTATTTCATGAGGAGGGATATTATTACTACCAAAATTTTCTACTACCAACTCACTATCTAATCACCATTGGATCAATATTTTCTCTTTTTTTAAAAACTTTTTAACCTTCTCTCTCTTTGATCCAATGGTGATTTCATATATGGAATTAGAAATGTTTTAGTTACTTGAATCTTACTATATTCATGGCTATCCTCCTTAAACTTGCTTTGCTTGGTGCAGCCTGATTTAGCTGAGGAAGATGAAGCTATATATCAAGACATTGTGAAACATGAGAAATCACTGTATGAACAGGTTTGCACCACATGAATTTTCCTTGATAGATTTAATCACATTTTACTTAAATGTTGTTTTTCTTCTTACCAAAAATAATAATAATTGTAATTCTTATATCATTGTTCCTTATTTTGATTGACTAATAGAATGGAAGGAAGAAGGAAAACTTGGAAAAAATTGATAGCGCTGTTCAAGAAGGGAGGGACATTGAAAGGCGGTATGTTCTAATGATATGCTTTACATGTAATCTATTTAATTAGGGAGGATCATCCTGGCCTAATTTCCTTGTTTTCTTGCCAGCATTCATGAGTAATGACTTTCCATTTCTTAAGTTTGTGCTTAAGACATTTATTGATTCTTATTAAGATTTATGTGCTTACTCTGCAGGAAGATTGAACAAGTTGCATTTGACCAACTTATTGAAATGGCTTACAGAAAGATATTGGTAATAAACTTTTCTTTTCTAACCTTCTTATTGTATTTTATTAAGATCTACAAACTTCCTCACCATATTTGTAGTCATAAAATCTCGTACTTTTTGCAATACTTGGTTGCATTGTGTGGACCTTGTACGAAGTCTCATGCAGAGCAACATTACTGGTTGCACTGCGGAAACTGTTGACTGCCACATTCTAGCCATTGGGGTCTAGGGTTGGCTTCATAAAGCTTACGCTTAAAGACCAAATATATCTTTATTGGGCTTAATTTCAGTGTAGGGACTGAGTTCCTCTTGGCTTAGTCATATACATGTATTTTTCTTAGCAACACACTAAGTCAAAAGGAAAAGGATGAAGTTAAGTGCTATTAACAGACACATCTTATTTAGAACTTATGGTAGATTTAGAGAGATTGAAAGATGGTGTTGACTTTCAGTTCCTTTTTTGCTGTGACAGATATTATTCAGTAATGTGTGCCAGTTTATTATTGTTCAATGGGTAAAATACTGTGTACTTTGCCTAGTCACCACTTTTTATAGCTGACAAAAGCATTGAAGATTATGTTGGTTAGGCCTAGTCCTGTCCTTTTTGCAATTGAATTTTGTGTTAAGTTACATGTTACTAAACCATGTGGTTTACTTGGTTGTTCTGCTTGGGTTTCTGCCTCTTTAGATAGCTTTCCTTCTTCAGTTTGTGTTGTTGGTTATTTTTGTCTAAGGCATACATGCAAGTAGTCCACAGGTTTGGAAACAGCTTCTGTAGTGGTTTTGATTTTTTTCTTTCCCTTCTTTTCAAGGTTAATTGGGAAATACTTCACAGTTCACTTCCCACCCACTCCCTCCTATCCTGTTTCATAGCTGCTTTGTTTCCCAATAATTCTTACTAGTTTTTATGATAATGGAGGTGACATGATCATATTCACAATCTTCTATATGTGACAAGTGCTCATAGATAGACAATTTCTCTAAATTTTATGTAGCCTCTTCTGGTTAATTAATTTTATTTAATTGTGGGTAGTGAAACTTACAAGTCTAAGGTCACAGAAAAATGGTAATATTATTTTAATGAATGACTTAAGGCATTTCATAAGTCATTAACATTGGTTTTCTATTAACTTAAATTCTGGCAGGCATGCCGAGGAAGCAGAAATTCAAAAGGTGCAGTTCACAAGCTGTCAAAACAAGTTGCTCTGGCTTTTCTCAAGCGTACTCTTGGAAGATGTAAAAGATATGAAGAAGCTGGCATTAGCTGCTTTAGTGAACCTACCCTACAAAATATCTTGTTCTCTCCCCCTTCATGTGAGAATGATACACAACCTGCAGACTGCATTGTCTCTGGGACTGGCAGTAATACATGCAACAAATCTTCCCATCATCAAGTTGAAGCCAGAAAATCAGGTATTTCAAAGTTCCGCTTTTGCTTACTTTTGTAACGTCAGTGAATGTGTTGTTATTCTTTTAACATATTGGGTCTTGAAATTTTTGCTAAAGTAATTTGTGAGAGTCCAACGGTTGGTTCACTGAATTTTCATTATTTTTTTGTCTGCTGCTACAGGTGCAGTTTCTAGTGCTTCGGAGAAATATGATTGCCACGGAGATTATGTAGACAGGGGACTGGTTGATTCTTTTCAAGGTTCAATTCACTCATCAGAACAAGCATCATCCAAGAATGCGTCCATGTTTATCAAGGAAAAGAAGAGGGAAATGCTGGTCAATGGTGGTGTCAGTGGTTCTTCCTCAAGAGCATCAAATCTTAATGGTGGTGTTCATGGTGGAGTAAAGGGAAAGAGAAGTGAGAGAGAGAGGAATCAGAGCCGGGATCAGACCAGACAAAATTCTATTTCCAGAGCTGGACGCCTGCCGTTGGACAGTAGCCAAAATGAGAACAAACCAAAAGCTAAGCCCAAGCAAAAGAGTACCGCTAGTGGACATGATAGGTTTATGGAAGCAAAGGAATCTGCTTGTTTACCAATTCATGGCTCTAGTCTTTCCGTGGCTGATGCAAGCAATAATGGTAGCAAAGATGGGGCAACATTATCTGGTAAGCAGGACACTTCTCAAGTAAAGGAATCCGCTGACTTTGGGAATTTGAAGCTACATGATTTAAGTTCAATAGAAGAATTTGGTGTATCTGGTGAACTTGGTGGGCCTCAAGATCTTACTTCTTGGTTTAACTTTGATGAAGATGGTCTACAAGACCATGATTCTATAGGCCTTGAAATACCAATGGATGACCTATCAGAGTTAAATATGATCATGTGAAGGGATGTAACTATGGACTCTACCAATTACGCGTATTATATCTGGAGGAGAATTTGTATGTATGCAGTGAACCTAGCGGGCATCAAGATCTTGATGTTACTTGGGTTTCTAGGGAGGTAGAAATTTTGGTTGTTGGGACAAGAATTTTGAGCCAATTTTAGGGTAAAGCAAGAGAGAAGGTGGAGGAGCTTTAAGATCGCAATTTATTATTTTTGTCGAAAGTTGTATAGTGGAAGTTGTTCAAAAGATCTGCTACTTTCCTGGATTTCATGAAATTGCTTCGAGTTCCCTTTCTTCTCTTCATGATACAATACGTCCATATTGATTGTAGTACTTAGCAATGGAACAGATGTTCAGCTTCTTGAATCTGCTGCGCTGAAGTCCTGGTTTAGGAATGGCTTTTTATGAGGATGTTATTTCATAATATTGAGATTGAAGCCATGTCATTCATTTAATCAAAGGATCCCAAGTATGGAGTTGAAATTTGAATATGAATATTATTTACATGAATGTTTATGTAATGTTGACAATATACATATTAATGTGAATAATTATTTTTTTAATGAAGTGGTAATACTAAGAAAGTAAATAAGGAGTAAATCACATCTATAATTTGTAACATTTTTGTGTAATGTATTCTATCATAGTTAAATTAAAGAGAAAAATAAATCTATAGTAGTTACATAATTTTTCAATGTATCTGAGCTCACTAATAAGGTCATTTTAATAACTTTTTTTCAAATTGTCTCTAAACTATATGATGGATTTGAGTAAACAACTGAGACACTTCAAACTTGTTTTTCATACGAAAAATTCTGGTTAACCGAATACAATCAAAACCCTTTAGTATTAGAGACATTAGTCATTTTTGTAGGTTCCAAATATCAAATAAATAAGACGAAGGAAAAGTTGTTCAATACAATTTTAAGAGGACTAAAAAGGATGCCAAGATGTTGTTTATGGTGGAGCCAAATTGTAGAGAAAAGAGACCCACAAATAGACTCATGACAGGACATCAACTGCTGACTAGTACCACCTTCAATATTGTAGGTAGAGTAGATATTATAATCCATCATGTTACTTAGCAACTCTAATCGTTTTCTCCTTAGTGAGATCTTAAAAAGACATAATGAGTAGAAAAGAATGTCGATGTCACAATTTAAATCTCTAGTAAATTTATGAAGTGTTTTATAATTCTCATGTTGAAAGAGAATTGAAATCTTATATTGTAGAGATAAAAAATATGTGGGACCCATGTGTTAGAAAAAATTATACGTGGGACCCATGTCAGCACGGAAATCGAAGGGTGTGTAGGAAAATTTGAATTCTCATGTTGAATGAGAATTATAAAACCCATTTATGAATGGGGTTAAAATTGGTAAGAGTTTGGAAACATGAAACACATTTTCGATCAGAACCCACAATTGATCCTTCGGTGATATGACAAAAAATTGTTAAAGAGTAACATATCATATGGTCGGTTGCACCAAAGTCAAAACCCATGATTTACTAGAACCAATGCAAAAAGCGAAAAAAGATTGAGAGCATATATTATATTCTTACAGATCAAAACGAAGAGAACAAGTGCCAAAGATCTTATTGAATCTTTTCTAAGAGCAAGATTTTCATCAGCCCCATTAGAGGCCTCACTAGGAGTGGCTGAGTAAGATATTTTTATTAGTGGATCCAACGTTGGGTTTGATATCCAGCATGCATCCAGAAAGGGTAGGCATGTTTTTCCTTTTCCAAAAACTGAATCCTAATAACTTCTTCGAATTTAGCTTGAAGAGAAATTCAAAGGTTCGATACTGTTCAACCAAGCTAGACAAGGTGGTAACATCCTTGCTACACTCCATTTTGAAAGTAAGAGGAGAGGAATGTATGTGAATGTGATGGTGGAGTTGTGACCTCAGTTATGAATGCAACTTAAAATGTAATATTGTTCTTGTCAACTATAACTTACACAATGTTAATTATTTTCTCCTAAATAATTGGAGATTGGAATTTTAATTAAGTTTTCGGGCTTTGAAGTTAGTGATTTATTCTATCATTGTAAGAACTCGCACTGTTAATTGAGGAAGTTAATTAATTAAATGTGAGAATTATGAAATAATTCTATGATTGACCATAATAATTATTATGAGGCTTTAATAATTATAGTAAGTGAGTAATAATGCTGAAAGTCATTTTTCTGACGAAAAATGCAGATACCGGTTCTGCTACCCGGTATAAATGCGTACCGAAGAAGTATCCCGGAAAATTAAAATAAGTGCATGAATATTCCTAGAATAATATAGAGGACTTGTAAAACAAGTTTCAGGTCAAAATAATGAGAACTGGTGCCAGAACTGATACTAGCTATGGAAAAACGCCTACCGGAAAGGTGTTGCGAAAAATAAAATAAAAACATGATAAATCTTAGAAAAATGAGTAGGTTAAGAATCCTAAGTTTGGGATTAAATTGCTAAGGGTAGCTATTAATGCTAATATTGCGCGATAAAAACGTAAGTGGCTACAAATATGGAAGCACGGATTTCTAGGTCATTTTGTGCTGATTCTACGTTGAGTTTTGGGTGCCTTGGCTGCCACCTCTTTTCCTTGTTCTTCCTTGCAAGGGAAACTCCCAAGATACCTCTTTTCCTTTGATTCTTTCCTTCCAGATTTGACAAACACTTAGTAGAGTGCTTGGGGAGAGTGAAGGTCAGCCATCTTTGAGGGGAAGGAGCTGTTCTTTTGGTGTGGAGGTGCTGACTTCTTGGTGAGGGTTGAGGGAACCTTGGTTCTTGCATTTTAAGCTTCAAGAAGCTACCTTTGAAGGGGAAGAACCCATTTTGAGGTGCCATTTTCGTGGGCACTTGGAGTCAGAGGTTTGAAGCTGATTTGTGAGCTCCAAGAGCCATCACTGTTCTGTTTTGAGCCTTGGGTGAGTGTCACCAACCTTGATCATGAGTTTAAGTGATTAAAAATGGAACCTTGATGCATGTAATGAACCTATGACCATAACCTAACGTTGGGTAATGCTAACACACCTAGAAATGCATGTTTAAGCTTCTGTAATCGGTAAAAATGGAACCTTGGAAGTGGTATTTCGCAAAATGCAGAATCTGAGTTCTGCCGCGAAATATCCGGATATAGGGTTGGAAATATCCAGATATTGATATCCGAATTTGGATATCCAGATATTGATATCCGGATTTGGATATTCAGATATTGATATCCGGATATGGGGATCTGAATATCCGGATATTGATATCCGGATATTGACAGAGAGATATCCAGATATTGATATCCGAATATGCCCTCGACATATATCCAGATATTTTGGGTTTTCAAGGGAGAATAAGGTACTGTTCGTACAGAACCGAGTTATGGGTTTGTGGACCCTATTTTGATGAAGTGGAACTTCTGTATTGATTAACCTAAGTCAGAATCTAAGTGATTAAGGGCTTGTGGCTTTGTGAGAAGCCTAAAGACGTAAAACGCAAAGGATAAGCGTTGTCTTTATGAATATGCTTGTAGAGTATGGATAGTGATATTGTGGTTGGTCCGAAACAGATTGTGACTCTGCTGTGTGTGGACCTTGAGCTGTGTGGACTCTTGGCATTGAATAGTTAGCTTGCAAGGTAAGCTTTCGTGTCCTCGGCTTTGCCATTGTTGGTTCCACCATGTTCCATGGGGGGATGGTTTATATGCATACTGTGTTTACATGCTTTTATACTTGGAAATGCTTTTGAGCTTGTATGTGCAATGACTTATAATATGTATGTGTTGTTTCCACTTTGACGGTAAGCCTGAGTATGTGGCGTCATACAAGATGGTGAGACTGTGGGTGGGTGCAAGTAGCGTCTTGCATTATGTGTGGGTAATAGACGTATTCCTGCATTTCTCTGATCAGTAGAATAGTATTGACACACATAACTGATTATCTGTTGCATTGCACTATTTTGGAATGTTTAAACAGTTTTAGAACTTATATTCCATATTTAAGTGAGCTTGGGGTGGAAGATACTTGAGGACCCATTGTCTTACTGAGATTTCTTGTTAGAGATCTCACCCCACGTTTGGGGCACCATTTCTGGTTCAAGTAATGCTGGGGTTGATACCTCAGGCGGCAGGAGGCCGGAGCTGAGTTAGATATTGCTGTTTATATGCTGACATGTTGGATGCTGGATATGCCTATTGCTATTATGCTTTTAGCTTCAGTTATTATTATGTTGTTGCTGTTGAGGCTGTTGTTGGGCTTTGTTGCCTTATTTGGTGAGCATGGGGATTGTCCATGCCACGTGGTTTGACTTTATGCTTTTAGACTTGAGTTGTAATAATGTATCAGGATATTGTCCGGTCTACGTGTTGTAGTTCCGTGACTTAGATACTCACCTTTATATTATATTAGGGTATTTCAGTTAGCTATCTTTGCAACTTACATACAGGCGATGTTTTTATGAAAATGATTAAGTAATTAACTTGTCTAAGTATAATGACGTCATAATTGAATTAAAGAAAATGTTATTCCGCATTTTAATTAAGGGTGGCTTAATAGGATGACATGTTAACAAACCGGGTATACACGGGGTGTTACAATCATCATCTTGGGGAAATAAAAATTAGGAGATTGATATATATTTCACGACGTATGACAAGCATGATGATGGTATTATTCATTGACAACAGAGGCTCTCTGTTGCGGTTATAAAATATAGAAAAAAACATTTCTCATGTTGCATGAGGAGTGGTTTCTCGTGTGATCTTTTGATTTGTATATAAATTTTTTTAATAAGTGTGGGGCTACCACTAATTAAGTCATAATATGAAAAAAAACACTTCTAAAATATAATATAAGGTTTCCAGTGATAATGACATGAGAAAACTCTTTCTTCCCATTTGCTCGAAGCATATTCAATCACTCATCGAGTAAGCAAAAAGGAAGCATTATTCTATATTTCCAATTAGGGATTTGATTTTCTCATGTTGCATCGATGTTGTGAAACTAGTGGTGGGTCAATTTATTAAAAAAAGAAGCAAAAAAAAGTTTTGCACGCAAATCAAAAGGGACACTAACATGAGAATTGAATTCTCATGGAACATGAGAAAATATTTTCCTTCCAATTATCATGTAAACAATTAATGATGAGAGAACGAGTCAAATCAACTCAATTATTATAGTCCTTTGTCTCGTAGTCATCTTATTGGTGGGGTTCATTTTCAGCTAGCTCTTCATTTGTTTTATCGGAGATTATATGTTCCCTTTGTTAGGATATAGTTGTAAAATGAGTGTTCAACCGTGAAAGGCTGGCATGAAATTATTTCATATTTATAATACAATGATCAAGAAAGCTCCTCATGACAAAATGACATGAGACTAGGCCAATTCTGACTTTTTTTGTTACTAATTTATTGACTAATTAAGGGTTGACCGCATGAGTTACAATATTACTAAACGATTACATCGGTATCCACTCAAGAACAGTACCATCATAGATTTGGTCCTCTTTAATTGGCTCTCATGCATGCTGAATGAATTATCTCATATTATGTTTTTATATGATCTTGTGGAAGATCTCGACCATTTATTTACAAACCAATAGTTATAAATTTAATAGAGAAGTTCGTAAAAGGAGAAAGTAAAAGTTATCATTTTAATTTAGGTGTGAAAACAAGACATGTGAGGCAGGGCGGACCCACTTGCGGGCAAATGCCCGCAAGTGCGGTCATAAAAAATTTTTACTTCAGTTTTTATTTTTTTTGGTGTTTGTTTGTCTCTTGGTTCAATACATATATTAAGAGTAAATATACTTCTAAGTTCCTAACAAAAAACATTGTTCCTATTTTAGTCCCTTAGAAAAAAAAAAGTCTCGAGGTCCTTAAATTTTTTAAAGTAAATCAATTTATTTAAAATCGTAGTCCCTCATAAATTCAAAAAAGAACTACATTAGTCCATCAAAAAGACTAAAATGGATCCACTTTGAATTTCATATGGATCAGGAGACTAATTTTTTATTTATAATAGACTAAAGTGTGAACCGAATTTTTTGTTATGGATCAAAAATGATATTTATTCTTATATTAATTAGCAACGTAGTAACGTACGAAGATGATTAAAATAACGTTGCAACGCAAATTAATTAGAGAGAAAACTTATTCTTTCTCTCATGTCACGTACTCATTTTCATGCTCTCTTTATCCTTTGTTTCCTTTTTCTTTTTTATATAAAAAGAGGATTGATTGCAACAACAAAAAATATCGGGGGCGCTGCCCCCGATCCCTGCCATTAAATGTGCGGACATAAAAATCTTTTTCTTGGTCCGCCACTGATGTGAGGATGTCTCTTGAAAATGGTTGGTAACCTTAAGTAGTCATTGTTAAGACTATTCATTATTTTAGGGTTTGTTTAAATAAGGGGTTCAAATTCTGTATCAAGCAAATACTTAGAAAATCTTTGGGGGTCAGAGGACATATCTTTCTCCTCGAATGAGGGATTAGTCTCATCCTTTTTCTGGTGGCGAAGCTTAACGCACTCGCTGTTCCAATGAGGGGTAGCTTTCAGAGTCATACTCCAAGAACAAGGTGACCGGAGGAGGTTGGATGAGATACTTTCAGGTTATACCAAAAGAAATTATTATTTATGTTTTTGTATTTAACGTTTTAAACGTTTATTCATATTACTACTTGGTTAATAGGTATACTTGATATTTTGGAGTCAATTTTATTGTAAGTGTTGTCATGTACCTACCTCTGTTTGTGTTTGTCATGTAAGTTAAGAGAATGATTATGAGTAAGGCAAAAGAGTAAGCCAAGAGTATTAGAAAGAAAAAAAAACTAAAAACTAAAAACTAAAATTAAAAATGAGTTATATTAGAGTTAGTATCCCCTTTCTCACATCTTCATCACTTACATATATATAAACCAAAAACAAAAGTTAGTAGTTGATTGCCTTAACAATTACCTATTCAAGATTTCTAGCACTCGACAAACTATGGTCAACCTAACTTATACCTACGCCAAGTTCATATATGAATATCTATATCGTATCTATAAGGGAAGAAGCAAGATTTCTTTTGTAGCTCTAACAGATAACGTAAGTCACATAAAGTAAGGCCATTTTAGGAATTTAAACCGGAAAATCTTCTTTCATCTTAGGGGTTTGTTTTTATCATTTAACATGACCAAAAAAGTTTACATTCACACATAAAAAGGTGTGCCATTTATTTTTTTGTTTTTATTTTTTTTAAATAGGTGGGTTTCACGTAAAATGAATCTCTATAACATAAAATAATCATTTTTCCTACAACATAACTCTTATAAAACCCTTCATTTTAATAGAAGTTCTTTAGTTAACTATTTGAAACCAATAGTTCAACACTTTAATTCGGTCCCCACTCTCAAAATCTCATACACTATATGTAATGACAAAAGCAACATTACTCTGCTATAAATTAATACCTAATCTAAAGGTACGTGTTCATTAAACTAATTAGTAGAAGAAAATAAAGTTGTATATTGCAATCTCATCAAGATTGGACGGTTAATATATAAAGCACGCCGATAATGACCCATATTGCCTTCCTACTTAAAAATTTAATCCCTATTGCTCTTAATTGATTCAAAAGTAGTGGACAAAAGTAATAGAACTATAAAAAATTAAATAAATTATCATGATAGAGCCATCATTACAAGTAAAATATTAGGCTAACCAATCTTCTTCTAGAGCATGCATGTCAACCAATTTCCATTAATCCTACACCCAATTGTAGGTTGTTGGAAATTCTTAATAATCAAATATGAAGATGTTAAGTGCTAATTCAATAAGACATGAATTATAAAGATGAGAATGGATTCTCCAATGTCTTATTTTAATAAGACCACATCACATGAGAAATTTCAGTCTTTCATTGACAGATTATATACAGTCACAAGTTTAATGACAAAGTTTGTAAAATAGAAAAGAGAAAATAATTATTTTAATTTGATCATTAATTAATCGACTAAAAAATGACTAAGATTTTTTTACATAAAGTGGTTATGTTAAAATGAGACATTAAAAGATAAATTCTCATTCTTTATATAACATTCCTATGATTCTTTATGGTCAACAATTAAAATAACCCTTTCCTCTTTTTCATTTTATGAGCTTTGTCATTAAGTTAAAATTTCTCACATGACTGGTGATGTTAAACTGACACATAAGAAAATACATTCCCAACGAATATAATGCTATCTAGCAGACAAAATGCACTCTAAATGTTTTGTCTAATGGTTGCAGTATATATATATATATACACACACATTAAATTAGGGTTAAGTGTCAGTAACCGATGATCCTCTCTATTTTTTAACTTATATATAGTCGACGGATCCGGAAAAATAAGGAAGGGTGGACACTCAATAAGGTCGGGTCTTGAACGTGATTTATGAGCAGTTGCCGGCTTGCTCGATCTGATTTAGATCTAGATCTAGATTAGGTTTGGATAATGAAGGTGGAGGAGAAAAAAAAAACTCACATGAAAATAAATTAGGAGGAGGGAAATTAAAGGTGTAGAATATTGTAACAACCAACTAGGGTTATTACCAATAAATTTCACCGTTAGATCGATTAGTTGATCCAACGGTTATATTTATTTTCATCTTTATAGTGTTATGATCATCGTATTTAATGTAAAAGCATTAAATATAGGAAATCATAATCATATAAAGGTGAAAATAAATATAAAGTATTAAATATGGAAATCATAACCATACAAAGATTAAAATAAATATAACCATTGGATTAGTATAATCGTTCTAACGGTGAAATTGAAAATTGATTGGTAGTAATATTTGTAGTAACCTAATTGATTGTTATAATATCCTACCCAAAAATTAAATTGGAAAAACTTGAATTAAAAAATATATATATATATATATATTTTTACCTCATATTTAAGGGTGGGCACTTGCCCTCCTTCTCCCTTATTGGATCCGCCAAGTAAACTAAATTTGTTAACTATATATACAGATTAAATGGTTTTTTTAATCTTAAACATCTGCTTATTTGATCTTAGAGTTAAATTGTTTGTTTTACCAAGTTGACGAGTAATTCATGACCATAAGTTCATGAGGTCAATATGCACATAAATTTCACCTCGAACATAATTTGTTCTGAGATGCATGTGCACCAACAGTAGTGCTTCAAGTACTTAATTAACAGGCATGTAATTAATGTGTTATGTATAGTCTTATTCCACACACACGTACACCAACACTCTATCTTCATGAGGACTGAAAAGTCTAAATCGCATGCATGTTTTCCCACATGCATGCACAATGAATAGCGAAAGCATTTACCTTCCAGCTGTTAAGTTTTTTCAGATGCAAAGAGAGAGGACAATAGAGACAGGCTAGTAGGCTATGCCTATGTACAATGCAAAATGCAAAATGTAGTGTAAATTGAACAATGCCAATATGTACGAATGTGCTATTTGTGTCAGCACTAAGGCAACACCTTTCTTTTTTATAACTCTTCTAATCTCCCTCTCAAAATGTCCCACACACTTTAATTAGACGAAATTTAAAACTTCAAATTTATAGAGAGATTAATAGAAAATTCTTTGTTCTACTAGAAAATATTTGAAATATTACGATGATATACTTATAGTTATATATAGTTGGTCCATTGCATATGACCCAACTAATTAATGAATTAATTTAAGAAATTTGGAGTCAAACTGAATTATGGCCCATTAAACATGATTTGCATGTTCAAAGAAGTAATAATTTAAAATTTTAACAGATTACAACCAAATTCAAGTCCAGATGAAACATCTATTTGATTGTAATCCAGTCGGCAAAAAGAGGAAAACAACAAATTTAACGTGATTTGAGATATAAGATTTGAGATGTGTTTTAAATGAATTAATTATAAATAATTCTCTTTATTTTTATAATTTTTGATTTTTAGGAGGTAGCTATCCTTATATTTATTTTTAGGAATTTCACTTATTTCCAGGATTTTAAAATTTTAAATTGATTTGTAATTAGTCTATAAATAAAAGGATATTCAAATATTTTGTTATTTTGATTATCAGGATTAATTTTGATAATTATAATTGAGAATAAGGAGTTTCTCTTTTATCTATTCTTAACCTTTTGTTTAGCCATCTTTTTATATGTTTTTGGCATCATACATGAGTATGAAGCACTCCATATATACATTTTTTTGGTAATCACTCCATACATTATTTACTAAAAAGAAAAAAAAGTAACTCACCTAATACTATTTATTTTTCCCTCTTTCATGATTGATGACATATGAGTTCCACTTTTCATTACTTTAGGTAAGCGAGTACATATTATGAGAGCACTAAAACTGTGCTCGTATAACTAGTTATTCATGTTTAACTAAAAGGCTTTCCTAAAATAAATAAATAAATAAAATATATAGACAAGCTCTTCTACTATAACTATCATTAAGCTAGACACCAGAGCTAATGTCCTCTCTTTACTGAGGACTCTAAACCGAATGATGTAGCATGTTATTGTTTGCTATATTTGGTCACCAACCTTAGCATTTGATGAGCTAAACATCACTGCTTATGACACATATATAGTGGTATGTGATTTGTCACTCTTTACATTGCAAGATGAATTATAATATGATTGCATATAAGTATTGATGCAGTGAATTAAAAATTATGTGATTTTAAATGGGATAAAAGAAGTTTGCGTTCAAAATTAATAGTAAAAAATGGAAACATTATATTTATTTTCATCTTTGTAAGGTTATGATTTCTCATATTTAATGCTTTATATTTATTTCCACTTTTGTATAATTATGACTTCTCATATTTACTACTTTCACACTATAAAATGACGTAATTTTATATGATGACTGCACCAATCCTTAGGTGCAGTCATTGTTCATTAGCTAATATATATATATATATATATATATATATATATATATATATATATATATATATATATATATATATATAAGAAAAAGTCTTATTCCCCATCTAAGTCGTTGATTTCTGTCCATTTAACAATTGTTATTTATTTGAAATTAATATTTAATTAATTAATATAACTAATTTTAGGTGAATTAATGAAGGGTGTTTTTGTAATTTTATTTTATTTTATATCACACACACACACACACATATATATATATACCCTTCACTAATTGACACCAATGTCAAATTTTACATAAACACCCTTCATTAATCAAAAAAGACGTAGGTGTCGCATGCTACAAATCAGTGTCGTTGATCTTTTTTGATCTAATGACTCTCAGATAATGTCAAATGTTTACCCCTATATATATATATATATATATATATATATATATATATATATATATATATATATATATATATATATATATATATATATATATATGAGGAGAGATATTCTCACTACCAACAATTTTCCATTTAATTTAAATTAATAATTAGATTAACATTAGTATAACTCAATAAACTTCTAATCTCTCTTAGATCCAATGGTGATGTGATGGGTAGTAAGTTACTAGTAAGAATTTTTGGTAGTATATCCCCAGTCAATATATATATATATATATATATATATATATACACATATATATATATATATATATATATATATATATATATATAAATGAAACTAGAGAAAAAGTCTAGTGTCAAAGAGATATAATAAAGGGTTAAGTTGATTACCAAAAAAAAAGGGTTAAGTTAGTCTGATAGATAGGAGAAGATAGAGAGTTTCTCCCACGTACCCTTCGATATCTGTGCTTGTCTTTTTTCTTTTTCTTTTTTAACACCAATGAAGCCCACATATGTTGAGTCTATCACATAAGACATCCTATCTCCTGCGACAACAGGAGAATAATAATTCCCTATAATAAAGGCTTTAATAATTCTTATATATATGTTGCTGCAGATGATAGGAAATTTGCCAGCAACACATAGAAAATCAGGATTCGCATGCGGACCTAATATAAATATGTTTACAGCAAAATTTCTCAATATAAATATGTAATAAAACCGGTGATGAACATAAAAATTTCTATAGTAAAACATTTGCTATGTGTGCAGAAGTGGCAAACCCTATAATAAAACCGGTGATGAGCATTAAAATAAGTCTAAATATAGTAAAACTATTTATGTTGTCCTGATAATAAGTTAGTTTTTAGATTGCAATAGTCATACACGCGCAATTCTGAGACTGAGCCATATACATGCACTTGTCTCAGATATAAATTACCGTCTTTCGTTTTCTCCAGTGTTCAACAAAAGCAAACAAATTAACCGACCATTCTCATTTTCAGCACACAAAAGTAGGCATGCACATGCCAGCAAAGACATAAACGCGCAATTCCCTCTATCTTCTTTCTGAATAAATTAATCTTATTATTAGCAACCACTTCAAGAAACACAACCTCAGCGCTACGCAAATTGTGCATCAACCACCATAACAAGACAATGTTCTTAGTTCATATCCTCTTCTTTTTATTTGTCTCCTCTGCATTATACAATACTCCACTTGCAACCACATATATCCACTAAGTATTAATGCAATGTAACAACCTCAACCCCTCCTCTATCTCTTCCCCACAATTTGTGGCACCGCTTTGTATATTTCTAAAGTCATTAATTAAAAGGGGCGAACCGAAGCAGTGATAAAACTGTTCTTTCATGACTGAAGGTCATGGGTTCGAATCTAGGAAACGGCCTCTTTGCAATTATACAAGGGTAAGGCTCCCACACTTGCTAGTCGGGTTTAACGGGGAGTGGTTTTTTTTTTTTTATGGTGTGTGTGAAAGAAAAATAAGCAACTAAATAGGTAGTAGATAACATTACATCTCACATGTCCTATATGTATTTTTATCATAAATATCCTCTATTTTTTAAGCTAAAGTAGAAGCTTCCTCATCATTCACATAAAACTCTATTCCATTTACAATAAAACATAGAGACACAAGGGGGTAGAAGATTGAAAAAAAGAAAAATAAATATATTTATATTCCTGATGAAGCTGACACCCTTTCCTTCTAAAGCAGCCCAAAGAAATCCACTTGCAGCAGCAGCTATTAGTTTCGAATAATTACATATATTTCAGAAACTTGAGAAATGATTCTGAGAAGGATGAATCATTTGCAATTCCGTGGTTGTTTGGCATGAGTTATCATCACTGATGAAGGTCCTATTGCACCAAAGGAAATCAATATCACTTATTTATTTTTTAATATTCTCAAATGGAGCATATTAGAAGTTCCAGCTATATAAGCTTTGTTGTTGAAACTTGAAAGCACGTGGCCAAAGAAATCAAGACCATCCATGCAAGTTCCTTTTGACTAATATATATATAAGAATAGGCGGGGTACGATTATAATTTTTTTTTTTTTTTTTTTTTTTACAAACTCTTAGTACCCCAATTATGTATTTCGGATAATATATATGTGAATGAATATATTCCTCGAAATACATAGTTAAATTTGTAAATAAAAAAATTATAAATATAACATTTTGCATATATATATATATATATATATATATATATATATAGGCGGGGTACGTTTATAACATTTTTTTTTACAAATTCTTACAATCTCAATTATGTATTTCGGATAATACATATGTGAGTGAATGGATTCCTCCGAATACATAATTAGATTTATAAACAAAAAATAATAAATATAACATTTTGAATATATATATATATATATATATATATATATATATATATAATATTACACCTGTGTAAGATTAATAAATCTTATACCAAATCTTAACCGTTGATTTCTGTGCATCTAATGTTTGAGATTTATTAGGAATTAAAAATTAATTAATGAGTTACACCTAATAAATCTTAACCGTTAGATGGAGAAAATCAATGGTTAAGATTTGGTGTAAAATGAGAGTAGTATTCTTATATATATATATATATATATATATATATATATATATATATATATATATATATATATATATATATATATATATATATATAAACGGTTTCATCCATAGAGTTATATATCTATACATATATATTAGATGATGTTTACCAATCAACGGTTATCTCTCTTTGGTCTTATGCCCATTAATTAATAAGTTTGATTCCCATGAATAATAATCCAATCACAAGGAAACAACGGCTGCTTGACGAATTGTAAGTAAATTTCACATAATTTTGAAGGGTTTGCTGCCTCAAATTATCAGCCTTCATATATATATATATATATATATATATATATATATATATATATATATATATATATATTATATGAGATAGAGTATGATATTTAATTAATTATATATGAGTTAACTGTGTCTCCTTTTAACGTACACCTTTTAATTTTTTACACTATATACTAAGGATAGTACATTGTTACTCTCCAATCACAAGGAAACATCGTGCTGCTTGACGAATTGTAAGTAATCGACATAATTTTTTATTTTATTTTTATATTATAACAGCCTTCAATATATATAGAAACATTAATGACATAATTAACTTGTGTCCTTTAAATTGATAAATTTTTTCCCATTATATATATATATATATATATATATATATATATATATATATATAAGTGTGTGTCCTTTTAACGTACATAAGTTATGTCCTTTTAATTTTTTACACTATATACTAAGGATAGTACATAATTATATAATATGAAGAAAAAAAATTGTCTCCTCACATTAGCTGAAGTGAATGAGAAGAGAAAAATATATTATAACTATGTAGTATATAGTGTTGAAATTAAAATGACATAATTAATTTGCGTCCTTTAATTTGATAAATTTTTTCCCATTATATATATATATATATATATATATATATATATGAAAATGTTATATTTATAAATTTTTTATTTACAAACTCTTACAAACTACACTATGTCTGACCGGTAATACTCTACTATATACATAGAGGTAGGATCTTTTGACACCAGTGTCAAATTTGAAATTTGACACCTCATCTGAGAGCCATTAGATCAAAAAAATCAATGGTGTCACATGCTTACAAATCAGAGTCATTGATCTTTTTTGATCTAATGACTCAAAATTTTAAATTTGAGACTATATATATATATATATATATATATATATATATATATATATATATAGAGTAGAACAAACCCCAACTACCTTACGAGACTGGTCTCTAATCTAGGAGCACGTGTGGACAAGTGTACCATGCTTTCAAAGGGGTTGAAATTGATTAACTTGTCTTATCTATGAACTTAGACTGATTCTAGTAGGCTAAACTAATATATCTTCTTTTTTGTTTTATAAAGCTTGAATTTAATTAATTAGAAATCATTTGTGAAATTGACTTTTAAATTATTGATGATTATAAGTCTACCTAGGGTTTATGCTTAAATATCCAGCCATCATTGTCTAAAACCAACTTCTGATTGAAACATTTTAAGATGGGAAAACTACATCAAATCCCTGGCACTCAACATTTTGATGAACATGCATGCACCTTAGTAGCAAGATTGTAATGAAATAAACTCTATTTAATTTTCTGGTAAAAGACAATGCAGAATTGCGGCGCAAAATATGCATAGAAACGGATGAATGAGCAAAAGAAACAAAATGGATCACTAGAAAGTAACATTCCAGCTATTGCTAATTATGTGTCATTATATTTATCCGTATGAGATTTTGGAATTAATTTTAGTCATTCATGTAGAACCAATTATACATGTTTATATGGGATGATCCTTAAAAAAGTTTCAAGTCAAAAGATAAATAAATTATTGAATGGTTTTCAATCAATTTGCAAACACAATTTCTAGAACCAATTGATATTCGAAAGCTAGAACTTAGGGATGGATAAGTCATGTATTAATTCAAATCTAATCTTGACATTAACATATGAAAAGGCTATCTCTCCTATCAAAATATTAGTCAAATAGAAATTGCGCTACACATAATTTTGACACATGTCACCGAGGCTTTACGTCAACCTCCCCCACCTAATAGTGTGCTAAAGAAAGTATTACTTTAGCTCTAAGGCATAAGAAAAGTATTGTCCTATAAGATAATGTGATCAATCAATTCAATAATATGACAAATTTTTTTTTTCTAGAAACAAATAAATGTCATTTTTTTTTCGTTTCATATTATCAAAAATATATTAAAACATATGATATATATATATATAAGGGTTAATCTTTTCTCATTTTATATGAGAAAAGATTCTCATGTTACAAACACAATCAAAAGGTGGATCCCATTTTTACTCTTCTGTCTTTTCACTTTTTTGTGGATCCCACCGATGCATTGAGTGTGTGACATAAAAAAATTTTTCTCATGTAAAATGAGAAAATTAATCCCCTATATAAAATCATATATTTGAACATAGATTTAACATTTTTACCTGACGGACGAATCCTTCAAGGTTGGCAAGCTTGCTCATGGCGAGGACCATCTGTTGGACACCGTCAACGACGGGAACGCCGGCGATGGTTTCAACCAGAGAGTGGTGGAGCTGTTCAAGGCCTTGAGATAGAGCCTCTTCTGCTTGCTGTGATGAATGCCTGAGCCCATATATACCCATTATTTGCTGCTCCGCTAAAGGCTCCAATTGTTGTACCAACATCTGGCAAAAAAAAAAAAATGGATCTTTCCCCGAGAACATAATATAATTTGCGAAAACTTGTAAATTTTTTTTTTTTGTAAATGGATCTTTCCACACATATATATGGGATAAATATTTCTGGTATGCAGCTTGTAGATAAGTTTATCTCTAAGCTAGCCCCATATATATATATATATATATATATATATAAAGGGTATTTATGCAATATTAGGTGAATTAATGAAGGGTGTTTCAGTAAAATGTATGTGATATAAAAACACACACAAAATTACACACACACACACACACACACACAATTCACACACACACACACACACACACACACACACACACACACACACACACACACACACACACACACACACACACACACACACACACACACACACACACACACACACACACACACACACACACACACACACACACACACACACACACAATTTTGAGAGAGAGTATATAGAATTACAAATATTTTGTTTACAAATTAGAAGTACACTCATTTAGCAAAACATTACTATTATTATTTTATGATATGATGGAATAATTAGCAAAACATTATTATTATTATTTTATGATATGATGGAATAATTAGCAAAACATTAGTATTATTATTTTATGAAATAAAATTTTAAAATAAAGTTAATTTTAAAGTGAGCAAATAAAGATATATCCATCAATAAATTTTAGTGTATTAACACTTGTTTAACTTATTTTTTATATTGGCCAAGGTGAAAATAACTCTTATTAATTAAGGCATAAAAAAAATAAAATGCAAAGGTAATACATACTGTGATGAGTTCTGAGGGTCTAAAACCAGCAATCCATAGGAAGCATCGCTCAGCTGGTGAAGTCCACATGCCATTAATAAGGTGAAACACATCTGATTTAGCAGCCACCTCCTTCAGCCGGAAAACCTCATCATAATGAGTTAGATATCCGTCCACCATCACTCTCAGTTCACCGTCCGATAGCGGCGCCTGCAGCCCCGTCCGCAGCTCCGCCATGTGCCGGTGGTCATCTTCTAACCACCTTGCATACTCCATGTCAAACATTGCAGCTCCTACAACAACACCATGTTCCACTTGTTACTAGTTCCTAATTATTGATAATGATATTACTATTATATGATATGATAATATTATTTTGGTCAATATAATATAATGGCATTTTTAGTATTAAAATTAAGATGTTGGTTGGTTTGGTAACCAATGCAAATAGCACCATTTTAAGCAATGGATTAATCTTAAAAGTGCTTTTTTCTCGGGATATTATTACTATTTTGTTCTAAAGTTTTTTTGCTTCTATCTTCAAAGCGTGTCATTTTACTAAAAGTGGATAAAAGCAGTTATCATGGATCAATAATTCGCTGAAAAGTTAAAGCATATTATATAAACTAGCTTTTATATATAATGTTTATAAAGGGTCACACAGCGTTATATATTCATTTCATTTTAATATATTAGCACGATCTTATTTGAATAATAGTCCTTATATAGTTTTTATTTTTTTATCTAGCCGATTTTATTATGTGGATTCAAACACATATTAGGCTTAAGATTTTGGTCAAAGATTCAAAGAGAGACTTTCCTGGCTTAATTGTTCTAGATTTTGAAATGGGCTTTCAAAATCAAGACTTGACTTATATTTTTGGTTTCAATTAAAAGATTCAACTGCATAAAAAGAAGTAACGTGTGAATAATATCAAGTACTCTATAGGACTCTCTCATTTCTTCTGTTTCATGTTCCATTTTCTAAAGTACAAAAAAGAGTCAAAAGATTACCACAACAAAATCTTCCTGGTATTCATTAATTATACCAAGTTTTTCCATGCTCCATAATCATTTCATAATATATGAGTCAGAAAATTATGGCATCACCGACCTCTTTTTACTTTTCTTTTGAGGTATTAGAAAATGAAACTGCATTTTGAAAACCAACAAAAAGAACAACCAAACTCACCTGAGCTCATATTTCCACCAGCACCACCACAACCCAACAGTCCCTATTAAATAAAACAGCACAAAAAATAATCATTGAATTTAAAAAGAAAATAAAATAAAATTAGAGACATCCTGAAGAAGATAAAATTATCTCTTACACACACATAAAAATATGTGGGGCTCATATGAAAAGAAAAAAGAGGAAAAAAAGGGTCAGACACGCATTTATTTTTTATCTATATATAGAAGATAAAATTATCTACTATAATATTAGACACAATAAACCTGTATATTTTAGAGAAAGTGAGAGAGAACCTGAGAGCGTGCTCTTTGAAGATCTTGTTCTAGGTGGGTGAGCTTTAATCTACTTGATTCTAGTTGCTGCACATAAGCCTGTTCCAACATAGTGAAGAAAAATGCATTACCACAGTTATAAAGTGTATTTGAGTGTTATAAAAAAAAAGTGTAGTTGAGGTTACATTTTTTATTATAATATATGATATAACACAATATTTTGTGGGGTCCCCAGCAAAAAAAACTCCGGCACGCAAAATGAATCCCTATAACATAACATAATCACTTTTCCTATAAGATAACTTTTAGATGATATTTGTAATCAACTAATTGTAATTTGTAATTGTACGGTAGAATATGTGATGGGACATACCTTTTTCCTGAGACGGCTTTTCCTTGCAGCTTCTCTGTTTTGAGCTAAACGTCTCAGTGTCTGAAAGCCAAACCAAACAAGAAAATCTTGACTTGCTTCCCATGATGTAAAAACAAAGAATAAAGATACTTTTGAATATAATATATATTATAAATATTCATGTGTATGTATGTGTGTGTGTGTGTGTTTTCAGTGTTTGTCATGTTCAAAACCTTTGCATCAAGTGGCTTCTCTGATGTGGAACCAGAACCACTTCCCTTCCTCTGCAACATAAAGAACCCAAAATTTACTTTCTTTAAAAGAAAAAAAAAAAAAAAGAAAAAGAAAGAGATGATTTCATAAGGGAGAGGACAGAAAATAGGGACTAGAAAACAAAAAAAAAATGTAACCATTGCTGTAGTTTTCTAGCTACTGAAAGGGCCGACTCAGTTCAAATACCCACTTCATGAATGTCTGGAGAAGGGAATATTCTAGGCAGTCTTTCCCCTACTTTTTACAGAGAGACTGATTCGAACCCGCGACATGACACACCACGGCAAGCAAACTTACCGCTGAGCCAAACCGGCCCTTCTTAAATAAATCAGAGAGGGAAATGAAGAAACTTGTTTAACATTACTTCAAATTCATCCTAGCTTTGAGGTTGGTGAAAGCAAAGCTCATAAAGATGCTATGCTTTTGACCCAAGAATGGAAGATGAAATGAATGTTAAGAGTGCTCACAAAATTTCTTGGAAGCATTTCTGAATGCAGACACCCCTTATTGGGCCATTTCTCTTGAGCAGTCATAGAATCATCAATATGATATGGGTAGATAAAAGCATCTTTATCTGCCATTGTTTTGGTGTAAATTGTCGTTTGGATTTCAAACACACAAAATTAACTTGGGGAGAGAAAAAGGACTTTTTTTATCAAGCTGAAGTTAGTGTGGGTCATTGTTATCATGAGAAATGTTGATAAGTACTGAAAAGATACTCAACTTTGTTTTTTTGTTTGTCACGTTCATCTTTTTCTCTCTCCCATATTTTTTTATGTCAGACATTAATCAGAAAATCGTTCAGGAATCAGTGAAAACTCTGTGTTGTTTTGATTTACTGAGAGCTGTTGGGATCTGTGTTGTTCTTTTGTGAAGATATGCACAGAAGGAAGAGGGAGAGAGAAAGACTAACACAGTAATAATTGCATTAAAGAGGCAAACTTTCCCTGAGTTTTTGGGTACATGGAAAGAGAGAACTGAGAGATTAACTGTGGAAACAATAGTTGTTTTAAGAACCTTTTCCTGTGGTGATTTGGCTGCTGATTGATTCTGTGATAGTCCTGTTCTTGAGGCATCAATTATAGACTCCTGATGAAACTGGTGTTGCTGTTGCTGTTGAAGAAGCAGTTGTTGTTGTTGTTGTTGCTGATCAAAAGCATGATTATCTGAAGAAGATGCCTTTTTATTCATGGGAGATTCTGTTTCAAATTGAAGCTCCATTTTGCTTGATAGAGTGTTCATTCCTGATCCTGAATCAGTGCTTTCCCCTCCTGAATTAGAACCTCCCTGTATTTGAAAAATGAAAAACCCATCAAATTTTTTTTGATTGAGATGCTCTAGACCAAAAGTAATTCATTTTTGTAACTAGGTAGAAAGAATATTAGACTTTTGAAAATGAGTACTTGAAAAAAAAATAAAAAATAAAAATTGGGATTTTATTGAACTTCTGAGTTCTTAAGAATCTTTACATATGGATTGGTCAAAGATGGAAAAGTGAGAGAGACTAATACTCTTGGAGTTTGCTGATATCTCATTGGCCATGAAGGGAACATTTCCAGTGTAGCTGCAGGCTTGCCTGCAAACAAAGCTGCAAGAATCACAAAAGCAAAATCTGAGAGGATCACCAAAAAAAAAAGACTTTATGATTTTCAATTATATCAAAAGGTAAAGGAACCTAATCCTCTTTTTCAACAGTCATGGAGTCAGAAAATCATGCAAGAGAAGTAAAGGTTTCTAAGATTGTAACCCCACAGCCATCCATTTTGTATTGCCTCAGAATCATTATGGTATTTGGAAATGGTAAGTAACTCTCCCACTCAGCACTTTAGACATATTCAAACCTTTCTTCTCTATGCTTTTTGCAAAGAGTTGGTTATGCTTATCTAACGTCAGAAAAGGGTAAACCATGGAAAGGGAAACAAACATACATGCTTTGGCTTCATCATTTCTTATCTTAATTCCTTGTAGAACAATTGCCTCTTCCAGCTCTCCAAAATCAAAAGCAGATCCTTGGTTCCTAAGAAACAAAACAAAACAAAACAAAATAAAAAGTCATAAAAACTTTAAGTCATGTATAAAATGAAGAAACATCATATAACAGTTCCTTCTCAGGAATTCTTTTTTAAAGTATTAATAGCACTGAGATGGAGAAATTATTGAAGAATACATTAAGCTTGATGGTGGGGTATTAATCCCATGAAGAACTCCAAAAGGGACATGATGACTTGAAGGCCGTGACTCAGACAAATCCGTTTCTCCTATTCTTTGGCTCGCCATGCAAGACTATTCAATACCATTCATATCTTCCCTGAAGCTGAAACTGAAAGGTTCTCATTTGGTAGAAACTCAATTCACAAGAAAGAAAAAAAACTTGATTAACAGAGCTGAAGAATATAAAAATTGATGCTTTGTGTTTTTGTGTGTGTGTGTTTATAGAATTCTGTGTGTATGAAAACCAGGAAATCATGTGTCTTTACCTTTCTTTTCTTTGGAATTCTAAGGATAAATAGGATCCTATTGGGACAAGTTAACACAGCAAAGAAAGATCAAAGCTTTGTTGTCAAAGTAATATATAAGTTGCCACAAAAAGTGGGTCCGGTCTTTTTCTCATATATGTTCCTCTTTGTAACATTTTATCTTTCATGGGGTGTCTCTATCTTTATTTTCTCCTTCTCTTGGAAGAAACTTGATTGATAAGTGTGTTTTTTGGCTTGCTTTATCACTGTCTCTAGTTTGTAAAATACTTTAGATTGAGAAACTCATGATTTTGTACCTCAAATCTTGTCCTAGCAATTAGCAAGCATGTCTCAGCCTCTCTGAGCTTGTGGGGTTTGAAAGGGTTCTGAAATAAAAAATTTAAAAACTGAATAAAAACTAATAAAATTAAGAGTAAATATTTTTTTGGTTCCTGGTAATATCTACGAAATCCTTTTTAGTCCCTGACAATAAAAAAGGATCAAATTTGTCCCTAAAATGATGAAAAAAGGACCAAGAAGTACTTATTACAATTGACAGAAGGACTAACGTGGCTCTTTTTTCATAATTTTAGGGACCAATTTAATCTTTTTTTATTGCCAGGGACTAAAAATGATTTCGTGAATATTGTTAACGACGATAGGGGTGTTTACTATAAAATTAATAAAATTTTAGGGGTGGGGTCCTCTGCAGGAAACCACTAGAAATCACTGACTCCTACTCCACTCTCTCTCTCCTCTAACCGCCTGTGTTTTCTTATTGGTTCTCCCTAGGAGGCTTCTAAGGGGTTGCATGTACCTTAGAGGAAAAAGTCATAACTTTATTTACATATACCAACACTAAATTCAGTGCAAGGCCAAGTGGAGACAAGTTTTCCTTTTTTTTTTTTCTTTTTTCTTTTCCTTTCTAGTTAAGGATGGCAAAAAGGGACTAAAAAGTGAAAGCTCAAAAGGTGATTTTCTTGATCCTTTTATACTCAAGAGATGATGGATTTCACTTTCTTTCTTTTTTACAACCAAGAGATACAATAAAGTGAGTATTTTTGCACATCATATCATAACATACCATTTCAACCAAAACATTAGAATAATGTTCCACAAGCATACCCACTTTCTGTATTTAATCCCAGCTCTGAGATGGATTTGTTTGGTGTTATTCCCTTCGTTGATAGGTCAACATCCATTCCCTGTCATCACCTAAAACCGTGCCATCTTAAGATTCTTTTCTACTTATAGAAATATGTTTATGGTACACAGGGTAATCATGAAATTACTTGCCACTTAATTTAATTTAAGTTGTTAATTAGTATCATAAATCCATCATTAGATGTTACTTAGTTTTTTTTCCTTATCTCTCAAATAGTGTCTTCAAGTAAGCTTTAAAAAAGACAAATCCTAGTGCACAAAGCTTTTTGACTTACAAAATATAAAGATGGACACGTTAATGTTAGATTTACCGTTAGGATACGTCTTAATATTAAATAATATTTTTAATTTATGTAGTGTATATTATATTTAATATTTAATAATTTAACAAAAGAATGAATCTAAATTTTGCAAAGAAACATAAGATATCTCAAAAATTTATATTAAACTCAATAAGATGGTAATCGTAATCCAACAAATCTAATAGTTGGAACTAAAAACTTAACGCAACGCAACCTATGAACCTTTTTTTTTTTGAATTTCTATAAAGCGTGTTGGAACTCACGCACGTCACCCTATAGCCGATCACAATAAGCAAACATTATATTTAGACATTTTCAGCTTTTTAAATGTAAGTATAACAACAATGTTATTGAGAAATAAATATATTGTGTAAATATGTATGCTGATAAAGAACAGACAAAGACAGAGAGATGAAGGAGACTTTGAGCCCATGTACCCGATCTACCCTATTGAAAGGTAAAATCAAATATTAAATATTGTGCTCATATAATACCTTTTTTAGGTAATATGCTTCCTACCAATTATTCCTTTTATGATATCAATGATTGGTCTTAAAAAAAGTGGTTTGGCTCAAAATATAAAAGCTCTAAAGGTTAGTTCAATATGTATTTTAACTATATATAATATACCTTTGTTCCCAATATACCTTGCAGCATATGTTCTTGACAAGGAAATGTTTTTGTGAAGGTTTTAGGCAATAGATTGTTCCACGAATCTGGCATTATATTACCTTGAGCATTGATCCTTTGAGCTCCACTGTTTCCCTGTCTGCAGAGAGGTAATTTGTCTGGATCAAATTAAATTCTAGAATTTTGATTATTCCTTTGTTGATTATATTCAACAATTATGTTAAGTCATAACTTGTAGTCTAAGCAAGTAACTAAAAAAACATTGTTTGTTTATAACTTTTTTGCTCTGGATTTGTCTATAGACCATTATGCACAGATATTTAATGTTGAACAATTTGTGTGACCATTGCCTTTCATTCTTCAAAGGTGAATTGTCATTTTCCATATCAAGCAAAGATGCTGAGTGGGAATTAACATTATTTAAATGGACAATGCATGCTCTAACAATCCATATTTTTTTTTTGGTATAATCCGGAGGTATCCTCATTCAACCTCCTCCAGTCACTTTGCCCTCGGGGTACGGCCCTGTAGGCTAGCCCCTCATTGGAACAGCGAGTGCATTGAGCTTCGCTACCGGAGGAAGGATGAGACTAATCCCCCAACCGAGAAGGAGAGACACTTTCCTCCTTTGGCCCCGAAAGATTTTCCAAGAATTTGCTTGAGGCAGGATTTGAACCCCTGACTCAAGCAAACCCTTCGGAGCTCAGTTGCCAACTGAGCTACCCTTGGGGGTTAAAAATCCATAATTATACTAAGAAAACTCGTGGCAGCTTTATCTATAGATGAACTTATAAATTATTTTGAATGGTTGGAATTGATCTCTACTTAAGAAATTTGTTAAAAGTATTACATTACAATTCAAGGCATGAGGAGATTATGACATTTCCATACTAAAGGCATGCTCTTGGTACAAATGTTATAATGAGAAGACATCCTCCTTTAACAATAGATAAAACAAAAAAATCTGAGTTTAATAAGCTTGTGTGCTCGAATGCAATGAAAATTGGGGCGCATTGAAACCTTTTAAATTAAACTATACAACAAATATCATCAACATGATTAAGGCATGAACCATCCTATCTTTTTTGCATGCGCACAAAGTCAACATAGAAGCTATTAACTTACACTTTATTTCACTTAAACTTTTAACAACTCCAATTCTATATTCACGCAGCTATCATCTTTTTATATTTTTCATTTGTGTTTCCATCATTTTTTTTAGGAAAAAATATTTCTACTCTTGTTGCAGAAAAAATTTCTTTACAACACTCATATAAAAGTGAGACTTACTCAAAAAAAAATAAAAATAATGTGGTAAAAACAGAAACATTAATTTTTTTTTTTTTTTATTTCGTTTTGGTTTGTTGGGCCTTCCAAATAGGTTGACCCCATCAAATTCAAGATCCATCATATCGCTTTCTTCAACAAATAATCTAAAACAATGATATTAATGCACGTAAAAGGAGTTATACATAGAGAAGAGGAAAAAAAATCTCACGTTAATTATTTGTTTGTTGTTTCTCTGAGATCTTAAACTACTTGCAAAGTCTAACTGAGACAGAGGATGGTTTAACCTACAATTTGAGGAGCATATCATAGAATTGCAAATGAAAGCTGCTCTTTTGTTAAAAATCATTTGTGTATCATGTGTATATGTTCATAATACGTAACTCTTCAACCCAATGGATTCAGGAGGCGTACTTTCTGGCTTAACTAGCCAGCTTGATTAGAGAATGCAACCTAAAGATCACTTAAGGATGCACTTAGTTTTTTTATATAAGTTGCTAGTTTTGCTAAACTGTAATGTGTAATGGATATAGTAGCTTTTTGATGATTTAATCAAGGGAGTATTTGATAAGTAGTAATGCTACTACTTACTATGAAAATCTATGCTTTTGTGTTCCTCCACATGGTGGCTGAGTAGCGCACTGAAACAAGTTTTTATAGTTTCATGTGCCGCGTGGATCACAATGACATATCTCCTAACTCTGTGCCATTGCAAACGTTACAAGATTGGGCATAAAGCGTCTGTAGGTGGCTTTTTAAGTTCGCCGTCAAATCCCAGGGCTTTATCACCACTCCAACTCTATTGACAAGTTGGTTCAGTAGCAACTCGTAATTATTCCTTTAACTCCATGACCCTAATTATTCCTTTAAAAAGAGTCAGATCCCTCGAATTTCTTCACGCCTCGCACAAATATGAGACTAATCCTGAAGTCCAAAGATTCTTTTCAGGATTCGAATCTCTGCTCTTTCGGCAGTTAGTTGCCAATGTAGTTGGCCATGTAAACTAAAAGGATCTTTTTACATTAACCAGCCATAATTCATCTTAATATAGAGTTATCCATCTTATTCCATCTCATCATTCAGTGTAAATCACGCCAAACACCGACTCTAGCAAGTTTTTCAAGGTTTGAATGATCATAGTCTCCATCTCAGAAGACAAGTCCCAATCAACAAACCAACAGCCACAAAAATGGAACAATGAGAGCATAGGAAACTAAGAATGCAGAATGCGTCACAATAATAAACCTGCTTCCCAATTGCAGCATATATATGTAGAAAGAAAAAAATTGCTTTTCATATGCGACATACATCACACTACTGAAAAACAGTTAAAATATCAGCTTCAGAGTCAATACTCTAATTCTTTGAACAAATGACCAGCTATCTAAAGTTCAGCTAAATCACAAAAAATTATAACCCCATCAAGGACTTTGCTGTCCTGGCCTTCTCCACATACTTGGAAGCTTAAACCATGGCAGTACGGCATGTACCAGCACATAACTGTCCATGATGCTGCAGAGAAAAGCACAGAGCACAAAAAGGAAAGACAGCCATAACATGTCCAATGAATAGAAAGGGTAAACTTGTGTGTGTGTGTGCGCGCGCGCGCGAGAGAGAGAGAGAGTAACAAGTGAGATAAACAGGGCCAAGATATATCTAAGTGTCAAACCATAGGTCAAGGCTCGAGCATGATTGGTACCTCCCAATAGTGAAGCCAAAAGTAAGTTTGTGCATTGTTTTTTATCCAAACATGCACATTAATTAGATCAATTCACGCCTTAAATAGATTTAAATAGAAGAGAAACAAACAAAAATGAAACTCCTGAGCAAAATATTTCTAGTGGTATACTTTTGAAGGCCTCTTGAAATACAATACACTGACCATAACAACTCTAGTCCCTCAAAAATGAATCCATTGCATTGGTTTTCCTTTTTTTATTTTATTTTATTATTATTTTTGTTTCTTTTTATTTTATTTCTTTTTTTTTTTTTTTGGGGGGGGGATCTTAATAAGAATTAAATTCCCAGTTCTCATCTGACACTGACAGCGTAAAATTTCCAGACTTTTCTGTTTGATAAGAAGTGATCAAAGTCCTGTTTGATATGAGCAATAATTGTTGGTCAATCACACAACACAACTTCTAGATAAAGATTCCAACTAATAAGTGAAAAGTTGTGCATAAACTATTGAATTGTGTAAGTTACTTGAAAATGTGCCAACAGAATTAGACTTAAAAGAAAACCTGAGCTATAACAAGGCATTTAGCAAAATCCTATTCATACTTAAAATGTGGATCTACATGAGTATATCTCCTCATCAGCTCAACCATGGATGTGGTGAAATTGGCTAACATCTTGCATTCTTCATCAGACTTAGCCTCTGAAACAACCCCATGAATGACCAACTTCTTGAGATTGGGGCATCGCTTAAGCAGCCCCTCAACCCAGTGGGAGAAAAGATCATTGATCACGGTCCAGCCAAGCTCCAAGACAACAACATTCTCAAGATAGGAAGAGCCTTGTAAACCATAGTGAAGCACTCCATCTCTCACATCATAACTCAGAGATAAATGGATCAGGTGTGGAAAGCAAGTTGCAATTGTTTCCAAGTCTACAACCTCATCCTCATCATCAAACATCACATCCCAAAGCCGAAGCCTCTTTAAATTCGATGATCTTGAAATCATCTGGTAAAATTTTGGCCATATAATTGTGAAGTTGCTGATATCCACAATCTCAAGATTCTCAACTGTCTCGCCAATATCAAGATGTATAACACTAACATCATCAATCTTAAAATGCTTCAAGGTTCCTTTGCCAATGAGTTCAAAAACCTCAAGTGCACAATCTTTCAAGTGCAAGCACTCAATCCCATCAGCCTCCAATACAAACTTGTCCAAACTGATTGCTTCTACATATACACTCTTCAGCGTTGAACTGCTCAATTCAACAGTCACCTGTGCATCAGACATTGCAATCTCCGGATTGACAAGTTCCAAAGCTTCAATCTTTGGACAAGCAGATACCAAAAGATTCAGATCCAATGCAGATATACTAACATAACTCAAGGAAAGGGATTTCAAACAAGGGAACCTCTGATAATTAGGTTCAACCCCAGCAATGGAATTATGAGCCAGATCTAGTATTTCAAGTTTGTGTCTGCCACATATTTCAAGAATATTAACACTAGGCATAGTCTTCACATTATAACACAATTGCCTCAGAGTTTCCCTGGTGTACATGAGCCAAGCAATAACAGTGGAAGCCGAGAACTCTTCCACATCTTCCATCAATACTGAGAGTGCCTGCAACCCTGAGGTCTGAAAAATGGTTTGTGTGATCAAAATCTCGACGCGGGTAGTCGTCAAATCTCGGTAAATAGGCCAATCATTGGAGCTGAAGGAGAGAGTGTGAAGGTGTTTGCAACATGCTTGTCTCCATTTCCTGCATGTTGCAGATGCTATCACCACATCTCGTGCAGCCCTTAGATGGGAGAGTATGTTCCCTATCACTTCAACAGGAAGCTGCTCCATGATGTTGCAACTTTCAACTTTGCAAAACCCTCACTCACCACAACACAATATTTATCAACTACTCTTGTATTGTGTGTTGTTGTTTTGACAACAAGCAAAAACCACACCCCATTAAACCCGACTAACGAGTGTGGGATGGAGGAAATCCTTGTACGCAGGTTTACCTTTGCATAATTGTGCAAAGAGGCTATTTAATCACTTCATTTTAAGCCCTTCAATTCAATTCAAGAGAGAATTAGAAAACTCAAAAAGTCATACCAGAAGCTTGAACGAACATCATAATCACCAAATTAAAATGGTCAACATCTTATATCAATTTCACTTTTCACTGGATGAATTTGCAAGAGAAATTACAAGAAAATAAAAAAAGTAATTAAGATTTAATCAAGCAGGTAAAACTTGAAATTAAAAATTGATTCGTCAATAATAATAAAACAATAAATACAAAACGGTAAGTAGGAGATATAGAAAGATAAGAGAAGAAGTGGTTGATTACCTGAACAGTAGAAAGAAAAGAAAAGGAATAATGAACGTTTGACATTGTTGAATTGAATGTTAATGTTTGTGTTAGTTAATGGGTCATAGAGAAAAGAGGGGAGAGAGAGAGAGATCCGCCACCAAGAGATCATAAACAGAGGCAAAAAAATTAATTTATTGTTTTTTTAATAAAAAATTACGAAAAAGTAGTCGTTTTAAAAAAAATTACGAAACTATAGCAGTCAGTCACGCCCAAAAGGGGGCGTGACCACCAGGAGAGAGACACGCCCTGCAGAGGGCGTGACCACCCTGGGGAACACGCCCAGCAGAGGGCGTGACCAAGGGGGGTAACACGCCCAACCGAGGGCGTGACCCACCTGGGTCTATATAACCCCATTTTCACCATTTTACCTCATTTCACCTCCCATATTCTCTCTCCAATCCTCTTCCTCCTCCTTCTCTCTAGATAGATTTTGGAAGGTTTTGCGCAGCGAAGCTCTGTCTCACTCGTGTAAGTCCATATTTATTTGTTCATTTTTTTTATTAACAACAATTAATATATGATAGTTATTAGTGACATAGATTATTGTTAGGGTGTTAGGAAAAAATACTAGTGACTTAGATAATTGTTAGGTTGTTAGAAAAAAAGATTAGTGACTTATATAATTGTTAGGGTGTTAGAAAAAAATATTAGTGACTTAGATAATTGTTAGGGTGTTAGAAAAAAATATTAGTGACTTAGATAATTGTTAGGGTGTTAGAAAAAATATTAGTGACTTAGATAATTGTTAGGGTGTTAGAAAAAATATTAGTGACTTAGATAATTGTTAGGGTGTTAGAAAAAAATATTAGTGACTTAGATAATTGTTAGGGTGTTAGAAAAAAATATTAGTGACTTAGATAATTGTTAGGGTGTTAGAAAAAAATATTAGTGACTTTATTTAATTGTTAGGGTGTTAGTAAAATATTAGTGACTTTATTTAACTGTTAGGGGGTTAGAATAAAATATTAGTGACTTTATTGTAAGTGTTAGGGGGTTAGAATAAAATATTAGTGACTTTATTTAACTGTTAGGGGGTTAGAATAAAATATTTGTGACTTTATTTAATTGTTAGGGGTTAGTAAAATATTAGTGACTTTATTTAATTGTTAGGGGTTAGTAAATTAAGTGAAATTAAATTTTATTATGTGTAAATGCTATTAAATGCTATGTAATTAAGTGAAATTAAATATTATTTAGTGTAAATTAATATAAAATCAATAGTAATTTGGGTACATTATTTTTCATTTGTAGTAGTATTCTCTATTATGGCTCATTCATCCTCATCAGAGTCCTCACGCTCTGGATCCGATGGTGATCTCGAGTCATGTGATCCCTCTACGCATGTACTTCCTGGCCCATATAGGTGGGAGGTACTACGTAAGAGGACACAACGCTCTCACGTTTCACAACTTGTGTGGAACGAGGACAAGGTGAGGGCGTTAAAGACAAGGCGGGGTAAGCTTCAGGGGGGACCACATCACGATGATATACCAGACGTCGTGGCCAACTATTTAACAGAAGCTGGGTTCATACACGTGGCTCGTATGAGTCATATCCAAGTATGTAATTTGTAAATTTTTTTAATTAAAATATCGTATGTGGACTTTGTATAATTGTTGTTTTTCCTTCAGATCGATACCCCCATGATCTCTGCATTGGTAGAGCGGTGGAGACCTGAGACACATACGTTTCACATGACCCAGGGAGAGATGACGATTACATTACAGGACGTGGCTGGTATACTTGGTTTGCCTACTGACGGGCAAGCAGTTACCGGAGCTACAGCTGAGAATTGGGTTGGTATGTGTCAGCAGGTCTTTGGGACTGCCCCTGTTTCAGGCACAGACATTCACGGGGGCGATCTACGTATTTCTTACCTGGACAGGATATATGCAGATTGGTTTGCAGTAGCACACAATCATGAGGAGGTGCGGCGTTACACTAAGGCACACATTTTGCGGCTATTAGGCTCATGGTTAGTGTGTGACAAATCAGGTGGGAGTAAAATTGCCTGTCGTTACATTCCGCTGCTAGCAGGGGACTTTACTGACATCGGCAGCTACAGTTGGGGGTCTGCGGTTCTCGCCCATCTATTTAGACATTTATGTGTGGCAACAAACCCGCGGACTGTTAATATGGGTGGTTGTCATATATTACTGCAGATATGGGCTTGGATTAGATTCCCCCCCATTTCACCACCCATCCCGCAGCCTACCCACCCCGAGTGGCATTTTGGTCACAGGTATATTTTATTAACTCATATTGACTAATTTATTACATGTTCATTTTCCGTATTAGTATGATAATTTGTTACTTATTCTATGACAGGTTTAATTCCCTAACTCCCTTTAAGCCACATGAGCAGTCTTGGTATCGGGCAAACCTTGACACGCTTTATAGAGACGAGGTTTGTGATAACTATTTAGTAATAGTTTTTAATTAATTTACATGTTATAGTTGGGGGTAATTCTGTATCTGTTACTAATTTTTTTATATGTAGGTTGTGTGGCAGCCATATGGAGAGTACCTGACAGCATTGTTTGTATCTGATCATGAGCGGTACTTATGGTTGGCCATTACTCCTATCATTTGCTTCCACACAGTTGTTCCCCAGGGTGGTCACGCCCTCTGCAGGGCGTGTCTCTCTCCTGGTGGTCACGCCCCCTTTTGGGCGTGACTGACTGCTATAGTTTCGTAATTTTTTTTAAAACGACTACTTTTTCGTAATTTTTTATTAAAAAAACAATAAATTAATTTTTTTGCCCATAAACAGAATCACTTCTCTGAAACCAAACCAAAAGTGCGTTTAGAGTTTGAGCTACTTTTTATTTATTTATTTTTGTACGAAATAGATCGAAAAAAAAAAAAAAAACATCTATTCTTTTAAATGATATAAGCTTATATATTTTTAGATCCTAATCGTTGATTTCCGTTCATCAACGGTCATAATTTATTAGATCAAAATTATTAATTAATTAATAATAAATTTAGTCCATAAAATTTGACCCAATAAATTATAACATAGATTGATTTATTAGGATCTAAAAGAATGTAAAGTTATATTATATATTTTCCCAAAAAAAAAAATATGGATAAAAAAATAAAAGAAAATTGTGAGTCTAATTTTTTTTTTTTTGAAAATTTATTGACGCAAATTATATCATTTAAAATAAGAAATATTTTTCTATCTATATATATTATTTGAATCCGACAGTACCATCAACGTTAATTTCGACATCATAGGACAAAGCCTTAGTTTCCACTTCCAAACTAGGGGAACAATAGACGATATTGTTACAACTAAAAAATTTGCTAGTAATTTATTATCTATTTATTTATTATTAGATCAATGAGAAAAAATAATGTAAAATTTTTTAAGAGAAAAAAATGATAATTTAATAGTGATTAAATAGGTAGTAGATTAATAATGAATATTTTTAATAATAAAAATACTCCTTACAAAATATTACTCTAAGATGTCTTGCTTATGCATAAAATAAATCCCACCCCATCTTTAATTTACGAGTGTAAGAAAAAATTTATAACACGAAAGTAATTTTTCCCTCCAAAATACTAAGTTTTTTTGTATTATTAATGGGAAATGATATTCAATGTCTTGATGGGAGGAATAGATTCTCTCACAAATTGTTTTAAGTGAATTAAAAAATTTTCTTTTATTTATAAAGGGGAGGTTCAACTTCTCTCTATAGTTTTTTTCTCCTACAATCCTACAACATAAGAAAAGTTAAACCCATTATTAATTAGGGTAAATCTACCATCATGCAACATAATCTAGAGCATTTTTCCTACTCTGGTGCATAAATCAATAAGTGAGTATGTAAAAAAATTTATATCATGTTCCATAATATTACTTTTCCCCTATTAATTATCAATGTCTTGATGGGAGGAATAGATTCTCTCAACCATATCATGTTTTAAGATGATTTAAAAAATTTAATCATTTATTTATAAAGGGGAGGTTATAGTTATAGTTTTTTTTTTTTTTACAATATCTTACCACTATATTTTATTACCGTTGATTTCTGCTAATCAACGGTTATCATTTATTATTAATTAATAATTAATTAATAAGCTTAATTTAAGAAAATGATAATCGTTGATTGGCGAAAATCAACGGTGATAAGATATGATTGTAAGAAGTTGTAAAAAAATAAGTTATAAATATAATCTTCCTCATTTATAAATTAATGGATCAAATATTTTTTTTCATTAATGTATGATCTGTCAATGAAAAATTGGAAATTTTTAACTATATAATCATATTAAAAACAAAACATGACAGATTCGTTTACATTTATGACAATATTAATGATGTTATATATTGTATGAGCTTTATTAATCTCATGCAACAAAAAAATGTTATAAAGATAATCTGTACATGCAAAAAAAAAATAATAATAACAACACGTAAATCGATGTTGTGTAGTAGAGAAACTCTTGTAAAATCCTATTTTATATACATGATTGATATTTGTTTTGCTTCTAAACATAACATAAGTCTTTAATTTTTTAAAATGAATCTATTTTCTTATCTAATGTTTAATAAGTTGAAACTAATTATGATTGATTTTGTTTGATCTTACACGCTTGTTTGTGTCTGCAACTTGTAACATGTGTGAAATGTTGTGTCTGTGTTTGTGTATTTGACTCAGAGAGTTAGAAAAGCACTGCATCTGGTTTCAGTCTTCTGCATCCATGGCAAAACCCCATTACCTCATTATCCTTCTTCTGCTCTGCGCCACTCTAGAATCTTCTTCTCGTTCAGTTGCAGCATCTCCCTCTGATCACCTCTACGATGTTGGAAATGTTGTCCCATTTTTTGTCAACAAAGTGGGACCCTTCAACAATCCCAGGTTCCTTTCCCACCATTTTTCCAATTCCAATTTCTCATTGCTTTTGCTCATTTTCATGTTCTTTGAGTTTCTGTTTTTTTTATTTTTTTTGTAATTTCCCTGTTGCAGTGAGACATATGAGTACTATGATTTGCCATTCTGCACCCCAGGTTAGTCACTTTTAGTCTTAGGTTTAATCTCATGAAGTTGAAAATGAAATCAATTAGTCATTGGAATTGGAACAACTTAGATTGTGAAAAGCTTGTGTTTTTCACAGACCCAATTGTCAGAAAGAAAGAGTCCATTGGGGAAGTTCTCAATGGTGATCGTTTGTGCAATTCTTTGTATGAGTTCAAGTTCCGGGAGCTCAAGATTGATGAGACCTTGTGCCAAATGAAGCTTACAATTGATCAAGTTGCAAGCTTCAAAAAAGCTATAAAACGTGACTTTTACTTCCAGTTTTACTTGGATGATCTTCCATTCTGGGGTTTCATTGGGAAACTTGAAGAGAATAGCTGGTCTCCTGGTGGGGAAGGTCCAAACTATTACCTTTTTACACATGTTCAGTTTGATGTTCTTTACAATGGGAACCGAGTCGTACACGTAAATGCATTTGGTGATCCGAATCGCGCTGTAGATGTAACAAAAGATGTTGATATTGATGTTAAGTTCACCTATTCTGTTATCTGGAATGCCACTGAACTACATTTTGAGCAGAGGATGGACAAATACTCAAGAGCTTCATTGCTGCCTTTGTATCGTCAAGTTCATTGGTTCTCATTCATTAACTCAATTATCATCATTTTACTTTTGATTGGTTTGCTTGCCCTGCTTTATATGCGGCATCTGAAGAGTGATTTGAAAAGGTAACTTTCTTCATTATTCATAGTTCAATAAGAGCAGAATTTAGGTTGGCTATTTTTATTTGTTAGACTAATATTTTTCATCTACAATTTAGGTATTCTAATGCAAGTGAAGAAGATAAGGAGCTTGGTTGGAAGTCCATGCACGGCGATGTATTCAGACCTCCTTCAAACTCATCCTTACTTTTTGCTGTTGTGGGAACGGGTACCCAATTGCTAATCTTGTAAGCTACTTTAGTGTTTGAAATGCATATTCCTCAAGCCTATTCCCAAAAGCCACATATTCAGCCTCTAGTCTTTACATGTCATTCTCATGAGTACAATATAAGGTGTGCAATGGATAGTCTCATCTCTGCATCAACCAACCTAATCAAATCCTTTAGCAATCTGAACCTAGACTACCAAGTGATAGCAGAGGCCAAAAGCATTCTCCTTTCACTTGATTTCTGCTTTTCCTTTTCTGATCTCATGTATGGTTATGTGTATGGTGTTGGTCATACTTTCTTCTGATTCTTTGTATGAATTCTTAAATTAAAGGAGCCAGTCTTTGTTTACTTATCTTGTTACAAAGTCAATAAATATACTTGTGGAGGTTATCAAGGAGCTTTCTTTATGCAACCTTTCATTTGATAATTTTCTACTCTAATTCTTGCAACTCATGTGTAAAGAACCTTGAGATACACCACCCCAAAAGCTAGCTCAAAGGGTGGGAGTGCCAAGGCCTTATAAACTCCACATTAGTTGTTCATCCAACCAATGTGGAACTATATATCTCAACACGCCCCCTCACACGAGATCCCATTGGGCTTGAAGAGTGGATGATGCAACAGGCCCAGCCTACCTGTGCTAAGAGAGTCCACAAAAGAAAGTGGGGGACGGCGAGGCTCTGATACCATGGCTAGCTCAAAGGGTGGGAGTGCCCAAGGCCTTATAAACTCCACATTAGTTGTTCATCCAACCAATGTGGGACTATATATCTCAACATCATGTACTAGCTCAATACATTTTTGCCACGGACATGGTTCTTTTTAATAATTGTGCATCATGATTTTATCCAAACCATTTTTCTACGGTGAGCCTTAGTTGTCTTGACAAAGGCTGTATCTGTTTTATTCTCAGTCTTGATCTCTGCCCTTATACACACATAGAATGCTTGTCAAAATTAGTTCCTGAAATAGCAGTCAGAGTGGTTTATATATGTAGTTTATCATACAGCTGTGTAATTATCACTGTTCATTTGTGTAATGTGAAATTAAAAATTGCAACTAAACTTGTTAACTTTTAACTTTGTTCCTCTTTTTTATATAAACTAATTTGCCTTTTACTTCAGGCTTTGTGTCGTACTGTTTCTAGCACTTATTGGCACCATCTATCCCTACAATCGTGGAGGACTGTTAAATTTTGTTGTCCTGCTATATGCTCTTTCATCAGTTTTTGCTGGGCACTCAGCAGCATCCTTCCATGGCCAGTTTTCTGAGAATGGATGGGTAATTCTTTATGTAATTTCACAATGAGAAAAGAAAGAAAAAAAATGTTTCATTTTTTTATTTTATTTTTAACTACCTATAACTATTCTGTGAATTGACTATAATTCCAGGAAAGGAGTGTTAGTCTAGCAGGAATTCTTTACATTGGACCAGTGTTTGTTGCAGTCTCTATCCTCAACATTATTGCAATATCTTATGGCACCACAACTGGACTCCCATTGGGCTCCATTGTTGTGATTCTTGTTTTATTCACATTTCTTGCCATCCCGTTGCTTGCATTTGGTGGAGTGATTGGATACCGTTTTAGATCTAAATTTCAAGCCCCCTCTGCTACAAAGAGATATTCTAGAGAGATTCAACAGCTTGCTTGGTACAGGAGAACAACATTTCAAATGTTTATTGGGGGTCTTGTGCCTTTTAGTTCGATTGTCCTGCAATTACACCAGGTGTATGCTAGTATGTGGGGATACAAAATATACACTCTTCCTAGTATTTTGTTTGCCACATTCATCACTGTCATTGTGATCATTGCACTTGTCAATATTGGCTTGACATATATTCAACTATCTGTGGAAGACCATAAATGGTGGTGGAGGTATGTTGTGTTGCTGACATCAATGCTTGCTGCTTGCTTCCATATTAATGCTTTTTTCTGTCCCATTTCCTCCTCCCTCTTTTGTTCATGTGGGGGCAATATTTAATCCTGGATCACCATGAATCCTAAGTGGAATATATGTGGTGATGATTGAGTCTAGATTTAATAAATTTATAAACCTGTATTAAAGTATCTATATAAATAAGGGGATTGATTTCCTCATGCTGCATGAGATTTGAATTCTCATGTTGTGACTCAACTAATGGTGGGCCCCACATTTATTAAAAAAAGAAAAAGAAAAGGAAAGCTTTGCACGCAAATCGAAGGGTCACAACATGAGAATTGAATTCTCTCATGTAACATGAGAAAATGTTTTCCCTATAAATAATGCATATAATTGATCCTCAATGTTTAAGGTCCACTCTCATATCATAACTCTTACCCGTCTTTCAAAAAAAGATAGAGACATATATCAAAAAAACAAAAATTAATATCAAATCTTGCACAAAGGAGGTGACAGGATTAGATGCAAGGGTCATATTAGGCAGCCATTACTAGTGGGAAAATTGTCATCAGGAAGTGTTTATGTATTGATCAATTCAAATACATTTAATTGCTTCAAAGGCTTTAAAATAAAAGGAATAGGGCTTCCTTGTTGCTTTCCTAGTTTCCTTATTTACTTCTGTTTTAATTTAGTTTTTCTTTTCAAATCTTAAGGGTACCTTATCCTCATCCCTACCGCACTTCCTACTTTCCTCTTTAATAATAATTTTCTTTTATCGAGAACAAAAAAATAAATGGTTGGATCTATATTAAGATTGTGGAAATAAAATGTAATATAATGTTTATATGTTGTATAAGAGTTTTGGGAGGTAAAAAGAGTAAAATCTAAAAACATTGGGCATCCTTCAGTATGAGACTTTATCACTAATTTTTTTTTGTTTTTATTTTTATGGGTGCAGATCTTTGCTGTCTGGTGGCTCAACAGCCATTTTCATGTTCGGGTATTGTATCTACTTCTATGTGAGATCAAATATGAGTGGATTCTTGCAGCTATCCTTCTTTATTGGCTATAGTGCATGCCTATGCTATGCTTTCTTCCTAATATTTGGTGCCATCAGTTTCCGAGTTTCATTGCTTTTTGTTCGCCATATATACCATACTGATAAAAGAGAGTGAGTCACCTATCTCAGAAACACAAAGCAATACTGGTTATATCATTGATGGACTATGCCCTTCAGAAAGTGAAGTCTACACGATATGGTATAAGGGTATTACTTCCTTGAATTCTTTAACAAGGACATCTCTGCAGAAATTGTATCCCTTATTTCTTTGCATTAAGATTGAATCCATGACTGCGCATTTTGAAAAAGGCTTCCTGGTGGCACATTTTAGCCCGGGGGAATGAGATGAGTGGAATGATGGAGCATAGGTTGTTAAATACCAGGTATGAATTCTTAAGGAGAATTAAAACCCCGAGTTGTTTGTGAGGAACAATGTATTTATTTATTTATTTTTTTTGGATGTTACTTTTATGAGGAACTTTGTTAAACAAGGAATTGGCATCTTAATATATACTACGTCAACTGGGGTGGTGATGTTCAATACATGAAGCACTACACAGAAGGGCATACACAGAAGTTTGAGGGAGTTTGTTTATTTTAAGGCATGATTTCTTCCTTGAAGGCACATATATAACAACATAACATGTTCCCTGAAAAATGCAATAGAACCTTGAAGCTTAAAACCAAATTGTATTATTATCATGTCTGGTTATCGGGTTCTAAGAGCGTAGCCAGTGTGATTATGCTGTTGAAATTTTCCAGATACCAGTTGAGTCTTCTTTTGGTTGGTTCTGGTTTGAGGATCTCAAATGGATATTGCCATACAAAAGCAAAATTAACATGGTGCAATGAATTTAAATGCTTTTGTGTAGCTAATGACCTGATCCTAAAAATATCAAAATTACAATTTGATGTTACAAAAATGCTGGGAGTTAACAGTACCCTCTAAGGGATGGCTAGTCCAAGATGCTGAACAATAGTGTTTCATTTTAGAACAACATCATCGTTATGGAAATGTACATGCAGTCGAAAAATTACGTCAATCAATTGAGATATGGTATGCTATAAGTGAATATTTGCGACAAGAAATGAGTTTCAATTTTAAGATGACCGACCCTCTTAATCCAGTCCATATAATGTCTTTTTCGCATTAATTAATTAATAATCATTTTGACCCTTATTCAAAACTATCTACCAATTTGTCCCTCTTTAATCGATTAACTTGAAGATTTAATCAATTAAATGGTTAAAACTGACAAAAATGGTTAACTTGAAGATTTAATCGATTAAATATTCAAGTTAATCGATTAAATCTCCGAACAGGCAACAAATTAACTTAAAAATTTAATCGATTAAATCTTTAAGTCAACCATTTTTTTTTTCAGTTTTGACTATTTAATCGATTAAATCTTCAAGTTAATCGATTAAAAATGGGCAGATTAGTAGATAATTTTGAATAAAAGACAAAATGATTATTAATTAATTAATAAGGGCAAAAGGGTCAAAGAACCGGTATTCTTTCAATAGTAAATTTATTCAATTAAATAGCACAAAATCAATTTCTAAAACGTAGAAATAATTACTTAAATACAACATAAACTGGGAGACAAACAATAAAGAGATCGTTTTCACTATTGTATAGTGAAGGCATCCGAAATATAACCAAAGGATGCAGAAGTTACAGGGATAATAAATAGAAATAGCTGAGGAGATTGCAAAGGGAACATAACAAGCAAAATGAATCCTTATTAAAGAAAACATAACATAATAAACCAAACTATCAATCATGGATGATGCATCTATCTGATCTCAAGAACCAGCTGATAGGAGCTGAAATTACACAGTGGAGCACTAGAGCTCGAGCAGTATTTACACAAGAGAAACAAAACTGTAAGCACAGGCAGTACGAATGCATGATTATAGAGTAGAGGAAGTTCTTGATTTCTGAATCTTTTCATCCTTTGAAGGAGGCGATGACATTGCTGCGTGGTAAGATGAGGAAACAAGTTGTGCAAAAGCAGGAACAGCCCCACCTGCAGTTATTCCAATGACATGGTTATCAACTCAGTAACACAGTAATCTTCATCACAAGGATAAGACCACTCAATAACACAAATGGAAAGGTTATCACTTGTCAAACACAGAACTAGTCATAAGGGTAAGTATGCTTAAAAAGACGAGAATTTTCAATCTTGGAACATAACAAATTCTTGTAAACGTGAGTAATTTTAGAAAAGTAATGTACTTTGTGTGTGTATTAATTTGTGGAACTTACCCTACCAAACTAGGCATAGCTCAAGCTTAAACTAAAAATCATAAAGTATATAACACAAGCAAAATAAGTAATAACACAATCAGAAATTCACCTGCCAGTCCTGCACATGCTGAAGAGAATACTATCACAGGTGGTGTCTGAAATCAAGAGCGGGTTCAGTCAATATGATAGAACAAGTTTTTGCTGAAATATAAAGGCAGAAGGCATCACCCTAGGAGTAGTTCTGGTGCATAATATGAGTAAAGGCTCTATAATGCTTGATTACCTATGAACTCAATTTCAGGTACACCAATATGCAAATGAGGACCCATATAAACCATTATGCACAGGGCAATTTAGAAGAAAAAAATTAGGGGAAAAAAGCACACAAAAGAAACTATATTCAAAGTTCAAACTAAACCTCTGAATCTATAGTGACTGCAACCTCAGTGGTAAAAGTTTATACAATGAGCCAGCAGAAGTATAAATTTAGAGACAGCCTTAATTCACAGATGATAGAAAAGCACGAATATTTTACTGGGAGGTCAACCAATGATCTATGCATTAAAAGAGGACTGATCCAAATGGTAACAAATATGATGGTCGAAGATGGTGGAGACAGTGTTTTCAAAAAAGTGACTACAATTTCCTCAAGGAAAAAACTTCAAAGACGATGGTAAAATGCAACTGACAGAAAAGCTGCTTCAAGAATGTAACAAAGGCCAACCCCCTCCCCCAGTCCCAAAAAGAAAAAATAAAAAAAGAGAGATATGTATGTCCCCTTTTGGCAAGTGGAAATCAAAATATCTATGGCCATACAAGATATAGCCATGATTGGAGTATTTATGTAGTAATCAAGAAGTTCTTTTATTTAAAGTTCTATTATAGCATATTGATCCTCTAACAAATTATAGAACGAGATATAACTCAGCTTAATTTTATGCATGGGTCTAAGCAACTTAATGACTTTATACACAAATGGAGGAAGCAAAGCGTGTCTAGTTGACAGGGCTATCTCTTCTCTTGACATCATAGGAATGGTTACAGGGTACCTTTAACTGTCTAAGGATGTCACAGACATGCAAAAATGGTTTCCATACCTGATAAGAATTATTTTAGGGGACAAGTGGTTTTTTAATGCGGTTGCACACTCAAATATTCACACTTAATTTGACAACATAAATTGCATCAATTTTTGCCATTGATATAGAGGAAAATAACAACGAATTCCAGACTCTTTAAAGTATCTCCATGAGATTTTATTCAAGAAGAAGAAGATAAAGAAGTAAATCTCCTAGATTATAAATAGTTAAATGTAACAACAGAATACTTTAAGCTGTTTAGGATGCTTAATCTAAGAGCTTAAATCTAGTCAACGATGTGCACCTCCAAAAAAAACATTGAACATGAATGGAAAAAGTATAAATGAACAAAAAAAACAAAAGTAAAAAGCATATATCAGGCGGGAGAACTGCAGAAACTAATAAAATACATGAAAAATAAAGACAGAAGGTGATCAAAGGGCACTAGAAACTTACGCCAACGAAAAAATGTAACCACATGGGTCCTTTAACCGACCTCCGGACAATTGGCATAACTGCATTACAAATGAAAAAAAGAAATCCCTTTGAATAATAATAGTCTTGGTTGTTAATACAAACACTAAAGCTTCATTCTTTCAGTTTGGAACATGAACTGTTTCTGCAATTACAATTTACAAATCAATCAAACTTATACATTCTCGTTCATCTTATTACTAAATCCCATAAATCTCCCAACTCAAGTTTGAATGTAGTGCCCCTTAGCTGTTTTAATGACAGTATTTTAAGGTTTTTCATAAACAAAAGGTATAAGAAAAATTAACACTCTACTAACTAATATTAGTTGAGTCATTAAAATTAAAAAACAAAAAAATCAATGATCACAAGATTTTGTGCATTAACTATGCATGTTTTTCCATTTTCCAAACATGAATTACCCTTTTAGAGCAGCTTAACAAGCTAACATCTCGAGCTGATACATCATATCATATATTAACTTATAAATGCATAAAATATAAAATAAAATAAAAATACACACCATGGTTGAAGCCATAAAATGCACTTGTGATGCCACCAAAGGCAGAACCAATCTGCATAAAATTAAAATCCCTCGAATAACGATCAAAAGCTCAGAAACCCAGATCAAAAGGCAAATAAATTTCATTGTTCATCACAAGATTAGATCCAACCCTCTACAATTAAACATCAAAATCGACAAAAAGTTTGAATTTTGAGAACAAATAAAAAGTGGGGTGGGAAGAATTTACCATAGAAAAGCTATCCCTAACGAGGGGGGAAACGTTCCAATTACTGGTTTCCTGCAAAAATTCAAATTGGAAAGGAAAATTGAAATTGAAAGGAAAAAGAAAAGTAATTGAATTGAGAGAAAGTGTTGAGGTTTGGAATTGGAAAATACCATATCCTTTGAAAGGGGTCCTGCGCAGTGATGGCATCGAATGTTTTGACTGGAACCGCCACTGAGGTTGGAACCTTCCATGTTCTTCTGTCCTGCGTCTCTGTGTGAAAACCAGGAACGGGAAAAGTTATAGAATGAACTCAATTCTCAAATTAAATAGTAACTATTTTTCTTACTTTTTTTTTTTTTTGAAATAAACAATTTTTCTTACTAAATCATGATACTTCATTTCCGTCAATCTAACGTTATGATTTATTACAAATTAATAATTATTTAATAAATATGACCCCATAAATTATAATCATTAGAGTAACGGAAATCAACGGTTAAGATTTAGTAGTAAAAAATTATGTAGTAAGTCTAACCTATCCCTAAAATTAACTATTTAAAAAGGAATTTGCTTACATTTCTATTTTTTCTTAATCCTTATCATTAAATGTGTTTTATGTTCAAAATCAATGAATATCTGATATTGATTAATTATGATCTATAAACGTATTTTATAAATAGTTTTTATAAATTTTGGCAAAAAAATATGGGAAAAATGTTTATCCTTTTAAATGACATAATTTATATCATTTCACTCTCACAAAAAGGTGGGACTTACACTTTTATTTTTTTTGTCAATTCTCTCTCATTTTTTATCTATCTCTTTTTCTATCTTAAAATGACATAATTTTACATCATTTAAAATGACACACACTTTACCCAAAAAAAAATATATTGATTATAAAGAGGATTATATCTACAACCTTAAAATTTTATAATTTTTTAGAACTTATTTTCTCACCATTCAATTAATTGTAGATTCACGATTTACAATTTTGTATTCTCTCTCCTCAGTTTTACCATCTCCCACTAGGGTTTAGGGTTTGGTATGAAAAAAATCTACCAACGAAAAATGTCTTAGCATCTATGTAGCACCGATATCGACACGAGACACGTGATACGATATGACACGAAACTCCGACACGTTAATTCTAAAAATGTTAGATTTCGACACGTTAGGACACGTTTTGATATTAAATAATATTTTTAATTTATGTAGTGTATATTATATTTAATATTCAATAATTTAACAAAAAATGAATCTAAACTTATATTATATCTAATAGTTGGAACTAAAAATTCAACGCGTGACACAACCTTTAAACCTTTTTTTAATTTCTACAATGTGTGTTGGAGTGTCCGGGAGTGTCGGACACGACACGCCAGGGTTTTTGAAGTGTCGGTGCTTTATTGCTTACCATCTCACATTTTCTTGAGGTTTCTTGCAATTGTGTTCGTTGCAATGCGTTTTCAAAAACCCTAATCACAGTGTTATTAAACCCGGACCGACCCGACCAGGTCGACCCGGGAACCGGTAAACTGGTCATATAACCGATCCGGTTGAAACAACTGACCGGCCATGCATCAGAACCGATTCGACCCGGCCAATTTTTATGAAAACCAGTGACCCGGTCAGTTAACTGGTGACCCGGCCCGGTCATAAAAAAAAATTCTACATTTTTTTTTAAAAAAAATCATAATGGACATATTTGAATATTTTTTTACTTATTGACTTAGATAAGTTATGTATTTACAATCTAATCTTATTCTCAATTAT